>CM060467.1:33585217-33630217 GCA_030544235.1 Lepturacanthus savala
CCTTTTTTCAAGTGCAAACAATATGTGCAAAACAAAAAGTTCTTCTCTGTCAGCAGCAGTTGTTGATCTGAGTACTGCGCTGTGGTAGTGCTGTAAATGTCTCTGCATTGTGCTCGTATTCGCCACACTGTACAGCATTGTTTGCATACAGTGTCTGCATATTGTCCGTGTCTTATCAGTCACTCTCTTACCATTTATCATTTCTGCCGGGAACCCAAAATGCTGCCAAACAAACGATTTAAAAGCGGCGGGGGCGTCATCAATAGTAATACCTGTGTTTTCCGTCATTCTGGCTGCTTGCTGGATAAATCTCGCAAGACAGAATTTTAACGCGATGAGCAATCTTGTCAAATCATATCCCGCGAGATCTTGCCACACCCCTATATATATATATATATATATATATATATATATATATATATATATATATATATATATATATATATATATATATATATATATATATGCGCATTGGTAATAACTTGAGACTCTGAGTCTCTTCCAGGACACTACATCAAACACAGCACAAATTATGGTTTCAAATACATTTAGAAAGCAGAAAAATCCACCAGTCAACTTTTGTAAATCATAATCCAGATGAGCTCATGAAGCTGATTCAGACACTATCAATAGTGTTAAAACTGTCATCAAGGTGAACTGTTTTTCTTTGGTTCCACTTTTTTTTACTAAATAATTCTGTATTTTGCATTTTTGTAGTTTTCAGTATTGTAGAAAATGGTAAAGGATGTAGAAAATGGTAAAGGATGTAAAAAAAAAAATTCCCAACATTTGACTTGTACTGTCATTTGTTAAATATCAGAACAGGCAGATTTCAGTGTTATACAGTGTGATGTGACTGTTTCTACAGGCACAGTGACTACAAGGTGGTTTCTCCTGCTTTACGTGCAGTGGGTAACATTGTGACAGGAGATGATATTCAGACACAGGTACAGGATCAATCACCTTTCACTTACACTACTATATACACTATATATACAAGGAGCACATGAAGTGATGAATTTAAATGTCATCCCAGGTAATCCTCAACTGTTCAGCCTTACCATGTTTACTGCACCTGCTCAGCAGTCCCAAGGAGTCCATCAAGAAGGAGGCATGCTGGACTGTGTCCAACATCACAGCAGGAAACAGAGCTCAGATTCAGGTACTGGCTGCTCTTCATGGGTTCATCATGTCTGAAGGTGCAGTGCTGTTCTGTGGAGCTGACATCATTCCATCTCTCATCAGAATGTGATTGATGCCAACATCTTCCCAGTCCTGATCGAGATCCTGCAGAAGGCCGAGTTCCGCACCAGGAAGGAGGCGGCATGGGCCATCACTAACGCCACATCTGGAGGAACTCCTGCACAGATCAGGTACGTTCAGCACATCTGTCTGAAAGGGTTAATATCCAACCAAGAACCAGCAAAAAAGAAAAAAAAACACGCCTACATAAACACACTCCATCTGCCCTGACCGCTGCTCCCTGTCGCTGACTGGACACAGAGAAAGGAAGGAGACTCTAGTTGAAAATAACACTCATTATGTTATTATGTCGGTCTGTTTTCATGTTGTTTCGTCACATGTATCTCGATAGATAGATAGATATCATTAACCAGTAATAATCAACGATATGCTTTTATAATCATTGTTACTTTCATTAATTCATTTCATTATCATCAGCATCAGGTGAATAGTGAAGATTTGAATGTGAACATGCACCAAATCAACCAGCCTTTTCCCACTAAATTTAAAAGCTTTTGTTGTGTTGTGACCATCATCAGGTCTGGCCTGGAGTAGCGCTGATTTCTGCTTCTGTGTGGAATTGTTGTGTTGATTCAACGCAGAAGCACAAATAGCACAAAGAAGCACCTTTTTACATTAGTGCATCAATGTATGTCACCTCAGTTGCAGCTGGAGTCAGAACAACAGAACAAAAGACACCATTCTGGTCATATTTAAAATGATTATATTTGAACATAAAATCAAACTGATTGTATTATCTTTTGTCTATAGCACAAAGATTTAACTGGATGTACAAGTGAAGATTATTTCTGAATTCAGGCAGAATACATGGTGTAATTAATGACACTAATGAATATCCTCTGTCTTTCATGCTTATCCTGTATAAACAGGTACCTGGTGTCTCTGAATGCTATTAAGCCCATGTGTGACCTGCTGACAGTGATGGACTCTAAGATTGTGCAGGTGTCTTTAAATGGTCTGGAGAACATCCTGAGACTGGGAGAACAGGAGGCCAAGCAGAACGGATCAGGCATCAACCCTTATTGTGCCCTCATCGAAGAGGCCTACGGTACACTCTCTCAACACATTATCACTGAATGAGTTGAAGTGGGACTTAAAACAATTATCTAATTAATTACAGGTTTTGTAATTGATATTACCGTATTTTCCGACTATATTATTACCGACTATAAGTCGCTCCGGAGTACAAGTCGCACCAGCCATAAAATGCATACCAGCCATAAAATGCATAATAAAGAAGGAATATATATATTAATCGAATTAATCACATTTTAATGTCATATCTGCTAAAGGTCTCCTGATAAAGAATTTGAATTCTAGGATATTAATAAATTGTAGTGCATGACTAATCAATTGAATACAGTAAGAAGAGAAGATCTGAAATGTTTTATTGGTGAACTGTGCTTCATGAATTAAATCCAAAAGTAAAGGTCCAGCACATTAAACCAGTTAGACCAAGTGCATTATTCATAAATGTAAAACAAATAACAACAATTCAGTTAAATAAATAAAATTCTGAAATAAAATAAAGCAGTCACTTAAAGGTGGAGTGGGAGATCTTGGAAAAAACGGTTACAGCTACTCAACACAAGTGAGATTTTGAAAATATACACTCCCTCCCCTCCTCCCAAAGGCTCGGCCTCCTCCTCTTCAGCTCACCCCTAGAAACCACGCCTTCACGATTCATGGATACATGAATGCGCACACTTTCGAGGGGTCACAGGAGTTCACGAGCATTCACGCCAATAGCATGACAGACAGTGACCGCTTTGCTAACTTCAAGGAATGTCGTCTTCACAAGATTTGTGAACATCGTAATGAACGTAGACAGTCTTTCATTATTGTAATTTCAAGAATATTGACATAAAATTCAAATCTGTATCTGTTAGATTTCCACTAGTTGATTGGATACATGTGTCAATTAGTTTGTTATTGCAGTAATGACACGATGTACGTAGCCTGCTGTATCGTGTCCCTAGCCAGCCATCATAGGTTACAGTCACAGACATGGATTATTTTATAAGTAGTATGCATTTGCCCGTAGTAGCCTACCACATACCTGAATTTGAATGATTTATGTTACTGACTTATTTACTTGCGGGCGCTTTATTTCTCGGGCAACAAACGGAACGACTCACACGGGGGTATGGGGTATCTCTGGGATAAAGGCACCTTTCTGTTGTAGTCACCATAAAATTGCGATAATCAAATTGCGGTAATCACAGTATTGTTCACGTGTTATTTTTGTATTTAGAGTTTTCATGACGAGAGCTCAAGCTCAGACTTAGCTTAGCCTTGTAGTTGACAGAGTAGGTAGCTTAGCGAAACATGCTGGAATTATGCTTATGTCACTCGATTGACAATAAGTTTGTCATCATCTTTCATTTTCTCACTGACTGGTTGAATAGGCCTACAACACCCATAACCGACCAGTATGTCAAAATATTATGTAATTAGAAGACAACATCTTACATATCCAGTAAAAATTCGGCGACTTTGGCATCCGTCTGGAGCCCCTTTTTAGCTGGCGCCAGCGCTGGAAAGCCGTACCGAGCCGTGTCGCACTCTTGTCCTGTTTCGTTCTTCTGTTAGCTTCCGCAGGGCTGTTGCTTTTTCAAGAACAGTTTTCCCCTTGGTTTTGCTGCCAGTCGACGTCTTCTTCTCTGCCATTGTTGCAACGATATATCTGTGCGAGCTAACTTGAATGTTGGCTTTCGAAGCTGTGTCTGCTCACCTGATTGCCAGAGCTATGGGGTCGAGTGGGAGGGGGAGGGGGGTGGAGCGGGGAGCCGTTGGGAAGGGAGGGGTGGGGGTGTGTGCATAGGTATTTGATGGACATATTAGACAGTCAATAAATGTAAAGATGATCAGTACATTGATTGGTCAGAGTTTTCTGAATACACCCTCTAGACCGGACCAAAATGTTTCGAGTTTTTTGCAAACATTCTATTTTAGTGTGTGCAGTGGGAATGTGAAAAGGTTTTCAGGCAATATTTTAAAAAATGCTGCAAAAAAGAATCACCCACTCCACCTTTAAGCTCAATATAGCAATTCAAAAATGCATAACAGAAGTTGTATATTTAGCGCTGCATTGTGCCAACATAGTTTTGCTCTGTGAGAGCAAACACGTGTGGTTTGAACCAATCAGAATTAGCAATGCTGATAACGTGACCACGTGTCCCTCGACCAACCAGGAACACATTTGTTTAGCTCGGCTTGCCTCGCGTTGCATAGCAACCAGAGATTTTCGCCACCATTGATACTCATAATTAATTGCGTAAAACGCATTAAATTGCGGCGTAATTAATTAATCGAATTAACGCGTTAAAATTAAAATGAGGAACAATTTAAAATAAAAATAGAATAGAGGCAACAACAGACTGAACAATGCTGACTTTACATGACACAACTGAGAATGTGCCTAAGAGTTATTCCCATAACTATAGCATCAATAACATGCTAAGAAGTTTACCAAAACCATCCATGTCACTCCAAATACCCGCTAACTAAAATCCAATGAATCCAATCTTCATCCTCTGTCACTTGTCATCAACTCCTCTAACTCCAGAGGTAGAAGACGCGGTGCTTCCTCTTCTACGTCGATGACGTCATATTTTACTACTTGTAGCTTGTGATCTGCAGAATATGATTTTCTTTTCTGTGCCATTTTTGTTCAGCCCTTCTCAGTTGTTTTTAAGAAGTTTGAAGTTACCGCCAATGTTGAAATTATCAACACAACCCTAGAGCGCCCTTTTGTGGTTTAGTGTGAAAATAACACGTGAAATGATGTACCGTTAATAATGTGTTAATAATTTCACATATAAGTCGCTCCAGAGTACAAGACGCACCCCTGGCCAAACTATGAAAAAAACGTGACATATAGCCCAGAAAATACGGTAAATACAAGATTTGCCCAAAAAGCAACCTTTATTTTCTGTTAATGAGTTTTAGTCTCTCTGTAGCACATTTTAAACTTCAACCACTAATAGTGGTCTACAGTCCTGGGAAATTTCAGTGTTTTTGATGTTGACTTACAGTAAAATACCAAATAAATGCAGGGTTTTGATTAACCACTGGATCTTCTTCAGGTGCAGGTGTATATTTTGACAAATAACAGTAGAGTGTCATTTATTTTAAAAATTCAAGACGTGACACTGCACGGCTGCATTCACAACAAAAGGATTAGGTCAGTTTTGATGTAGAACACCTGCATGTGAACAGAGTAGACCGGTCATACCTTATGTGTTCTGTAGCACGTGTCCACACCTCCCCCACAATAAAACTAGAGAAGACTCAAATACGTCTGGGTGCTGTCATCTCTCAGCTGCGTGCGTCTGTAAAACTGTCCTGAACCAACACATGGTGACTGACTTTTGGTATGTAAACTAAGTTAAAATGCCTTAATATTCTTAACGTGTTATACTTTGTAATTAATAATCGTAATCAACTCGTTAATGTCCCACCCCTAGTTTATATATTTTACCTTTAGTTTACCAGATGAACAATTGAAATTAAAAATCTCTTTTACAATTGTGATCTGACCAAGAAGACAGCAAATTTGCATGGCAAAGTTATACATAAATATATTTACTACATCCTATGTAATTAGTTAGATTTCATGTAATTCAACAAACCACCATTAACGACTCATGTGTTGCTATGAGTTCTCGTTAATGATCTTCAAAGCCTTTCAAGGCTTTAATGTGTGAAAGAAAATACTGTTGAACAAGCCAATACAGAGCAGGTTATATATCAGCAGAGCAAGTCAAATTCATTTGTTCAACGCAAAATCACAAATCAGATTCACCCCGATGGTTTTTACAGTTTGTACAACAGCAACAGAACAACATCCCCTGTTATTAGATCTTCAGAGCTGTAACCTCAGGAAGAAAAACAGAGGAGTGATGTGAACAGGATGGAAACATCACATTAGAACAGGGAAAGAGTTGAGGATGACATTAAATACAATAACAGGAATATATAGAATTGTGTATGTGGAGGATGAGGTGACAGGATCCATTGCAGATTCCAGGTTTCACCAGGACAGAATCAGACCTTCCAACAACTGAAGCTCCTTGTAGTGGCTACACTGCAGCATGGTCTGAGAATGAGGAAACACAGAAAACAGATTTAAAAATGGTACATCAGTGGGTCATGAGTGTTACAGATCATGAGTATTTCATGAGGTCCCAGCAGTCTAAACCTATAGCAGCATAACTATGTTGTAGTCCAGCCAGGACCAGCCCCTAACTATAAGCTTCTTCAAAAAGGAATGTTTTAACCTGGTCTCAACAGTAGGAAGGGTGTTTGCTCAGTACTTAAAATCCATCCTTTTATGTTGTCTGTCTGTTTGTCCTGGTCTCTCTGTGGGTCTAGGCCTGGACAAGATCGAGTTCTTGCAGAGCCACGAGAACCAGGAGATTTACCAGAAGGCCTTTGACCTGATAGAACACTACTTTGGAGTGGAGGAGGAGGATGCCAGCCTGGCACCACAGGTGGACCAGAGTCAAGGGCAGTTTATCTTCCAGCAGCAGGAAGGACCCATGGAGGGATTCCAGCTCTAACGCTACCTCCACAGCCCTGTCTCATTCTTCCAGGTGTCTAACCCTGCCAGCGAGAGCAGCCTGCTGGCCTCAGACTCTCCTGGGTCCTCGCCTCGTCTTTCCTGGGCCGGCTCCAACAGCTCCCCCCAGAACTTCACTTCTACTATGCCTTCACCACCAACTCTGAAGAGACAGACAGATTTGTGAATATTGACATCAGTGGCAGCACATGTGGCTCATCATTGTGATGCAAGAATGTTGGGGCCTCCATGAAGGGCTGGGTCTGCTGGGCCCCTCCCACCGGTCAAACTTCTATGCCATGGAAGGCCTACTTCTGTTAAACAATGAGTACAATATAAGTTTCTCTTTGAATTCCTGTCATGTTATTTTTAACATTCTAAATGATGTTACAGTTCTAAGTATCCATCATATCCCTTTTTGAATGTGAAACTACCTCTTGAGTCTTCAGAGAAAAGGAAAAACAAACAGAGGAAGGACTGAAACGTCCTGAATCCATTCAAAATGTGCCTGCTCAGTCTCCAGCGTGGCTGCTTCGATCTTTCTGGACAAACTTGTCCAACAACTTCACACTCTACTCTGCACTTCTCTGGTCTTTAGCAATATATACCCGCCAAGTGTGAAGTTGATGGGATGAACAGTGAAGACCGTCGAACAGAGACTCCTGTTTTATTGAGGTCGTGGCCTGAATCCACCGGTCCAACACTGCCAGAAGTGGATGTAAATACAGAACCACTGTATCTTTACAATCTGAAGCAGCATGTTCTCCACTCCTGTTGATTAAATGGACTTGACTTCCTGTTGGAGACTTGTAGTCTTTTTATTTATTTGTGTCTGAGGAGCAGCTCTTTCTTTTCTCCAGCCTTCAGCTCAGACTAAAGGTGACCGCTTCCTCAATTCTGAAACTGGACAACTAGCACATGTTAGTCTGAGATCTGTAACCCGTGTTAGTGGTTTGCTGTTAATTTTAAATGTTCTTTCTTGTAAAAATCCGTATCACGGCAGAGTGACAGTCTCTCTTTTTTTCCACCGTATCACCCTGAACTAGCAGCATGATGTATCTTAACTTATTTTTTCTGCTTGCAATCGTTTGTTGAGTGAGTTTGAGGGTTTTGTATATTATATATACATATAAGAAAGTTTATTAAGTATTTAAGTGGCTGTGGGTCGGTGTGATATGCCATTGTGGTACTTACAGCCCATCACTGCTTCCACTTTATGCATCCTGGATCATTTCTCTTTATTTTGAGATTTGTCTCTCAAAACATTCTACACTTAGACTTTTCCACATTCTTACTTTGTGGTTGACGTCTTACTATGGAAGAAGCACAGTTATTTATTTTCCTACTCAAAGCTCTGTCTCAGAACCATGGATTGACAAGTTTTTCAACATGTACATTTGAGTATGGAGACGTTTAATTGGTGGAAAAAAACAAATCTGAAATCAATCTATATTTACATAAAATGGGAAAATATTTAGAAATTACATCAAGCACATTCAATCCTGTATAGTTTTCTAATATTTCTGGTTTGTATCATTGTATTATTTTTTAAGTTTTGGTAGTGTAATTGTTTTTTTCCTGTTTGAAGTTTAATTTGCTGTGTTCTTGTGGCTCTCAGTAGAACTGCTCTGTTGGAACGCAGCAGCCCAGGTCCATGGTGACTGACCAGTAGAGCTGCCTGGTTCAGCAGCTGCATGGACACACACCACGCTGTGTAACAACAACTAATAAACTCATCTGTTGGATACAGACCTTACACACTTGTTTCTCTGCTGTTCTCTTATATTTTACGACTGATGTGACATTTTAACTTATGCTTCATTGCAAAGGAATGAGACTTTTGCTGCATTCACCTGCTCCTCAGATGGTCAGTTCAGGACATTGTCATCATTCTTGATGTGTTGTGTTCAGTGTCTAAACAAGTTGGAGCTAGTTCCAGTTTTATATCAGTGGTTTTATTTCCAGACTTTTTTACCTGACTCTTATCAAAGTTAATGCTAATAACTTGTCTAAGTCATCTCGGTCGTCCTATGTACAGCAACTAACTGTTACAACCTATAAACACATAAATACATTACACATTACATGAGTGAAGAATACATCACTTAATAAAAAGTGTCTTATTAAGTCAAATCATTGTTTTTTTGTATACCTGAAAATCCCAAATTATAGATTTGCCTCAGCTTTTCAACCCGTCCTAAGAAAATCGATTCAAATAAGGAAAAACATGATAAAACTCACCAGGTTTGCTTTTGCCCACCCTGTTTCTGCGTTTGTCTCAGCTCTTCTGTCCTATCCCACAGTGTCCTGACATATTCACAGCAACTACAGCCTTAGAAAATCAAAAGTGCTCATATAATTTAACATATATACAACTTAATATGTAAATAGAACAAAGATTATCACGAGATCCACCAAGGACAACGTTTATTAAACTGTGCAGAGGACGTTTCATACAGAAGAAACAAAGAAAGTGCTGGTGTATGCATCTGTTCCCTTTTATAAATCACAGCTCCAAATGTTTGAGTACAATGATGGAAATGCAGCACCACAAGACACTACATGGACACCAGAATACCTACTGTATGTATGAGAAGGAGAGGGAACACAAATCTAGCACATTTCAAAGTAAGATGAAAGCTTTTTACATTTCCGTTCCCTTGCCCTTTTCTCAGAGGCTGCGGGGTTTTTAACATTCCACTTTATTGGCAAACTACATGTATTTAGTTTGAGACACAGTAATGAACCCATTATCAACCCTTTTATCTTAATAACATGACTGAATAATATAATATTTGAAACAGGTTTTATTTAAACAACAGAAGCTCTTTAATAATGCCATAAACATCTGCTGTGATCTCTCTTATAAATGAGAGATCTAAAAGTGATCTGTCTTATTAAGTATTAGCCAGTAGTTACAACTTATGAACACCTGATAGAGAGATTTGAAGTCCTATCAAAAAGAATGCTGAGACAGTACAAGTGGTAAAATACAAGTTTAAAAACACATCAACATTCAGTTTTGAATCCATCCATCTGGTGATACCTGACAAACAGTGGACCGGTTGTTTATTGGTGAACAGAAGATTAGAAGAACCATCACTCTGATATCATTGTACAGTTTGGCTGCAGTTTACATTCTTCACAGATTTTTGTTGAGCTCCAGGCTTCATCCTGTCTGCAGGCCTTCAGTAATAAAAGGTCTTATGTGACTTTTTGTAAAAGTCATGCTGCTTCTTAAATGACATACGTCTACACTGACTACTACGTATCCCCTAATGCATTTTGTTTTAACCAATTGGACTCAATTTGCCTTTAATAAATAAAGACAATGGTTGATGCCCCTCCCTCTTCCACTACAGAGGAGGCATGGCAGCCATTGAGGATTTAGTGCCAACATTTTTGGACTGTTTTGAGTACACATAGTTCTTATCGTGTCAGTGTTAATACACTTCAGCTTATGCACCTAAAAGAGCAGGTGTTAAGAAGAGAAGAATGTAATTTGAGCCACAGCATCATCTCTCTGCCCTCAGTCTTCTTTTTGACTGCTGCTCAACCAGACTGACGGGTTCAGATGGGGATTTTCAGCCGGGATGAAACTCGATGACAAGCAGCAGCAGCTTGTTAACCCTGTCTTTCTAAAGGCTGATCACAGACATGTCAATGCAGTGGATCCACAGTCAACTTTGTTATGAACCACTTGAATAATAACCAGTTTAACCAGTGAAATAATGGCTGTGGCATGATGAGCCGTGGGTAAAGATATGTGGAGACAAAACAAAGTCAACCTGCTGTTTGACAGCAGTTTGTCGAGCTGTCAAACTCTGAGACAGGACTTCATGTTGTTCCATAGTTACGTAAAGTTGGACAATTCAAGAGTGTACAAGTTCTTCCTCATTCTTCTACATAAACTGTGCCAGTAAGATCAGAGTTTCTGACGACTCACTATTGCACATGATTGACGTGCTTCAGAGAATGGAGCCTTTCAACCTGTCAGGATTGGATGTGGTGACCAGGACCATAACAACACTCCTCCACATCATTATATTTAAACATGTGGCTGAAGCAGTCTTCCTATGGAGAGAATCATTTTAGGTCATGTTGTTGTTTATGATGCCCTAATAAACAAATTATATATTAACTGTGTGTAAGTTTAACTGTAAACGTGTATGTTATAAATGTCAAATTTAAAAAAAAAAATATTAAACTGTTCATGGTCTCTCATACTGCACGGTAACATCTGCTTTGATAAAGCTCTCCATTCAGAGAGTGGAATTCCACCAGGGTCACACAGTATGTCATGAGGCAAATACACCAATAGAGTAAAATCACAGGAATTGACCCAGGTCTAGTAATAATCAATAAAAACCTTTAGAAGCTGTTTCTTCTCCTGAGGCCGTGGTGTGCTGTGATGTTACTTGTGCAGCTTGACGCCACATCAAATTTGAGAGAGAAGAGGGAAGCAGCACTGATGACAACACAGCTCTGACTACTGATCTGTTGCTGTGATGCTGAACTCTCAGAAACAAATGAATGTGTGGATTTACTGGAATATTCATACAATTTCTTCCTGAAAGCATTTATTGTGTTTTGTTCCTTCTTAAAAAGAAGTATATAGCACTTTGTGAAGAAGTGACAGCTGAGGATGCCATAATTGGAGATGAGGATGACCACCATCTCCACAGCAGGCAGGTACACTCCTGAAGTGGTGACATAGACAGGAACAAAGAGCAGCCAGGAGATGAGGTAGAGCAACATGCTGAAGGTGATGAATTTGGCCTCGTTGTACTGCTGTGGTAATTTACGCCCTTTGAAGGCACAGATGAAACACACAAACGCCAACAGAGCTATGTAGCCCAACATCATCCCGAAAGCCAGATTTGAGCCTTCGTCACACTTTTCCAGCAGAGAGGTTGTATATTTGACGATGTGATATGATGGGCTTTTTAGGACCAACCAGCAGATGCAAATGGAAACCTGTAACGTCACACAGACAATGACAATAAGAAAAGGCTGGTAAAGCCTCCGTAGAGCCTCCTGCAGGTCAGGCTTGAACTGGAAGGCCAGCAGGATCTGCAGGGACTTGACCAGGATGCAGGCAACACACAAGGTGAAGCTGATGCCAAACAGTACCTGGCGAGCCTTACACTGCAGGCTGTTGGGCTGACCTACAAACAGCATGGCGCTAATGAAGCTAACCACCAGAGAGAACAGGATGACCTGGCTCAGTGGCCCTCCAGCAGCTTTCACTACAGGAGTGTCACACTGGTGAAGAAACAACGCAGACACCAGGACAGCCAGCAGGATTCCCAGAGCACAAAATGTCAACAGCACCACAGCGAAGCCATCCTTCCAGGAGAAGAAGAGAAGAGCCTTGGGCTTGCAGCTAGAGCTGCCTTCAGGAGACCACTCTGTGTTGGAGTCACAGCTCAGACACTGGTCCATGTCTAGAGGAAGAGAACGAGGAGTTGATCACACTAGTTTACCAAACCAAGGAAGCTGCAAGTTAAAGGTATCTGGGGTTGTTGTTTCACTGGAATCAAAGCATACATTCAAATCTTTCAACAAGTTGATGTCAGGGAAATGTTGCATGGTTTGATTTTAGATGTTCAGTCATGACAGTGACAGTCATGTAACTGTGAGCTGCCTGGGAGGGAAATCAAAGTGGCAGCGAACCAGCTAACCATCATGTTGTTTTGGTAATTGTGTGTAGCTGTGTCACCTTGTCATGTTATCACTAGTTGACTTGTTGAACAGGCGTCAACATCCATAGAGGTCAAATTTTATTTATTTAGGTTTATATAAAATTCAGAAAACATGAGTACATGTGTGCATGTGTGCGTGTGTGTGTGTGTGTGTGTGTGTGTGTGTGTGTGCGTGCGTGTGTGTGTGTCCTACCTGTGTCATTAGAGTAGTAGTTCTCGGTGCAGTTAATACACTGGTAGCAGCAGATATGTTGACCCTCTGTTGTTTTCTTGAACTCTCCTGGGACGCAGCTCTCAGAGCATTTGGAGAGGATGTGCTGAGGAAGGTTGGTAAAAACCATCATCACCAACATCATCATCATCATCATCACTGCAGTATTTTATTCTACCTTAGTTACACCATGATCTGCCTTAGTTTTCGCTGAATAAAACTGTTTCAGTATTACTTATGTGACTTCAATAATCTGCAAATTTTCAGTAAACACACTGCTGTGTGTACCTGTGTTTGTGTGTGTGTGCGTGTGTGTGTGAGAGAGAATGATATGAGGGCAGTTACCCTCAGCACCAGCAGCTGTTCTGAGTTGTAGTTGGTGTTGGTGAAGGTTTTTTCATGCGGGTCATACTCAGCCACAACCTCATGTACGTGGACGTTCCCTTCATGTGACCTCCACATCGTCACATCATAGCCCACGTTGACGTCTCCTGAGCTGTCAAACATGTACCTCTTCCCTCCAAGACTGAACACCTGCTTTGATAGAACTTGTAGCACCTACATAAAATATTAGAATAAATAATTCAGTAGTTGTGATCAGTCTTTTAAACCTTCTCTGGAACTTGCTGTGTTTACTGCATGTTTAGACTCGAGAAGATAGTTATATTAACCCCCTGCATTGATCCACATTGTGTCCACACAATTTTCTTCTCTGCTTGCCTTTAAATCTTTTGGATAACAGCGAACAGACACTGTAGAATAAATATTTGAAAGCAATACATAATGCTTTTAAACTTGACTGCCTTATATTTCAATATATTTTGAATTTCCACCTGGTCCTTGAAGTCCTTTGTGTCAGTCAGTCAGTCAGTCAGTCATTTTCTATACCTGCTTATTCCTCATTAGGGTCACATGGTCTGCTGGAGCCTATCCCAGCGCGTTACGGCGAGAGGCAGGGATACACCCCAGATGGTCGCCAGCCAATCGTGGGGCACACACACCATTCACTCACACACTCACACCTACGGGCAATTTAGAGTCACCAATTAACCTCAGCATGTTTTTGGACTGTGGGAGGAAGCCGGAGTACCCGGTGAAAACCCACGCAGACACGGGGAGAACATGCAAACTCCACACAGAAAGGTCCCAGACCCAGGACCAAGGAGGTCTTGAACCGCCCCAAGTCCTTTGTGTATTAAATAAATATATTTACACCATAAATTGATGCAGAAAAGGCACAAACTATTGCATAACAATTTAACAAAATGCAAGAGTGCTTGAAGTTCAAAAGGTCCTGGGGAGGACTCCAATGTTTAAACCAAACCTAGGTCCATGATTAATCCCTTCTCCTTAACCCCCACACACACACACACACACACACACACACACACACACTCACCTCCCAGGGTTGTAGTGTCCCTGGTGTTTTGCAGTCTCTGCTCCTGCATATGGAGGCCACAGCCTGAGCAATGGCACTCACAGCCATCTCCACACTGTAGGTGGTGTCAGGATAAATGTGTTCTCTGAGCTTCTGCACAACTTCAGACACCAGTTCAGTGTCTCCATAACTTTTACTGTTATTAATCTGGATGTACAACTCCTGCAGGAAGGAGTTATTGTTTGTGGAGTCGTGTCCAGTTGCCTCCAGTCTGCTCAGATACTCACTGAAGGATGACTGGTTTCCACTTTTGAATGTGAAGCCTATGATATGTCCTATCTCATTCAGGGTTAAGTTTCCCAGCACTGAGTTGGTGGAAGACCAGCTGTCACTGGCCACCCATACTCTTCTCATTGATTCCATGTTATGTCCTGCCTGTTTCCTCAGCTCCTGGTAAAGGTACATCATGTGAGTTGACTTGGCAAATGACACAATCACCTGCACCTTGGGATTGCTGGAGATGGTTTTGGCAGTTTGGCTTATAGCAGAGCTCACATCCTGGCTGGTTACAGACTGAGGAAGGATTGATTTGAAGGCAACACAGATCCCCTTCTCAGAAGCCTGGGACACCAAGCTTTCAAGCGCAGACCGTCCATAATCCCCATCTGTGGTAACTATTCCCACCCAGTTCCAGCCATAGGAGCTGAGCAGTGTGATCATGGCAGCAGTCTGATGCTTGTCATTAGGAATGGTCCTCATGAAGGCAGGGAAGCGACTCTTATCACTCAGAATAACAGCTGTCGATGAATAACTGACCTGGAGGAAAGAAAATCTATTTAAATTAGATTTCTCAGGACATGAAAAACAAGGGGAAATGTAATTTATCAAACTATCACGTTAGAACAAGTATAGTTTCTCATTATAATGTGGAAAAAACTAATAACAAGAACAGTGTTTATGAGACGACATCTAATGGTCTCATAAACACTGTTAAAGATCAGTGTTGGATGGCTTTTCAAAAGGTAAGTCAGTCAGTCAGTCATTTTCTATACCTGCTTATTCCTCATTAGGGTCGCAGGGGTCTGCTGGAGCCTATCCCAGCGTGTTACGGCGAGAGGCAGGGATACACCCCAGATGGTCGCCAGCCAATCGTGGGGCACACACACCATTCACTCACACACTCGCACCTATGGGCAATTTAGAGTTGCCAATTAACCTGAGCATGTTTTTGGACTGTGGGAGGAAGCCGGAGTACCCGGTGAAAACCCACGCAGACACGGGGAGAACATGCAAACTCCACACAGAAAGGTCCCAGACCCAGGACCAAGGAGGTCTTGAACCTGCGACCTTCTTGCTGTGAGGCAACAGCGCTAACCCCTGCGCCACCGCGTCGCCCCTCAAAAGGTAAGGTTCATAATATTAAGAACAATGTTTATTTACTTGTCATTTGACGTTAATCTTCCTGGCTAATGGCCTTTGATCTCTTTTGCCCTGAGTAAGTTTGGTCTGATCTTCACTGACAGCTGTTTATTTAACCTCTTGATGACCAGAGAAAGGGCACGCCTCTGACACCCGAGAGTGTCTTTGAGACTCCATCTCCCATATATGACCTCTGGTTAACATGTGACAACTTCCATACAAGCGTCATGAGAGTGGACAGGTTGAAGGGCAGATTTGTGAAACTCTCACAAGACAAGACCCTTTCTGGCAGTGAGAGATGGAGGATCGATTGTTTAGAGTGAAGGGACTTGTTTCACAACCAATTCAATTAAATTCATTTCAATTAACTTTTATTTGTCCCATGGGGTGAAACTTGCATTAAGTTACATCCCATACAAGAAACACAGAAAAGATAATGACATATACAGTGGGATACAGGAGCAGGAGAAGCTTCGGATCAGCCAGCGTGCGCCCCCTTCATTAGATGCAGGAGCAGAGTAAACAGGTTAGTCCTCCAGCTTCCTCCCACAGTCCAAAATCATGCTGAGGATAACTGGAAACTCTAAATTGCCAATAGGTGTGAGTGAATGGTGTGTGTGCTCCATGATAGACTGGTCCCTATCTGGGGTGCATCCCTGCTTCTTACCTGATGTATACTGGGACTGGCTCCAGCAAACCCCTGTGACCCTAGTGAGGAATAAACAGTTTCCAGTGAGGGGGACCTCTGCTTCATCATCAGCTACCAGCAGGTTAACTACATCTCCACCAGCCACCAGAGTGTCCTCTGCCTTGCCACCAGCCACCAGCAGGTCCTGTGCATCACTGCTAAATACTGGGATCTCTCTACATTGCCACAATCAGCTGAGTCTAGGCAAGCTGTAGATGATCTGGTGAAGAGAAGCTAGAAGGGTTTAGAGCAGGGGTCTCAAATTCACGGTCCGCGGGCCAAATGCGGCCCACCGGACGCTAGTTTGAGGCCCCCGCCTTGATATGAAAGTTTAATGTTAGTGCGGCCCACGCGAGTTTGTATGGTGGCCGGGAACCCTTAATGCTGCAAATAAAAGAAACGCTGCAAACAAAAAGAAACGGCACTACAAATAAAAGGAAACTCCACACCGGAAGTGAATTACCGGGGACTATTATTGGCGGTGCACCTGTAGTTTTTTATGTGAGCGAAGAAGAAGAATACAAAGAGGAGGTGTTGTAAAGCAGAAGTAATTAGGGGGCAAATAATTGTTTCTCCAGTAGGTGCCGCTATATGACCATTATGGCCGGCAAGGATGATTGATGAAGAAGACATGGGGTTGTTGTTCTCTGACTCGGAGAGGGATTTTTCGTTTTTTCTAATCCGGATAAAAAGTGGACACTCGGCATCTGTGTGCTGTGGCCCTTTTCATTGGCAAGTTACCAAATATTTTTTGGAGGAATACGAAGAAGAAACAATTATTTGCCCCTAATTACTTCTGCTTTACAACACCTCTTCTTCTTCGCTCACATAAAAAAACTACACGTGCACCGCCAATAATAGTCCCCGGCAATTCACTTCCGTTGTGTAGTTCTCTTTTATTTGCAGCATGGAGGGTTCCCGGCCACCGTAGTTAGCACTACCTCCGTGCTAAATAGTTAGGTCTGTGTCATTCGAAGGTCGACAGCTTCAGAGCACCCGGACTATACCGGCAACGTGACCGTGCCTACGGTGCCCAGCACCAGCCTGAATACACGTGTGAACCACGAATGTAACCAACCTGCCACTGTAGCAGCACCGGGGAAGGCAGCAGCGCTGAATACACGTGTAAAGCACGGATGTAAACAACCCGCCGCTGCTGCTGAATACACATTTAAAGATATAAACAACAAGCCAGTGTGGCTGTCTCCGGAGCCGGCTGCTCCGAAGCAGCAGACCTGACATTACACGTGCGCAAGAACGGGGAAAATGAGTACTAAGAGGCTAACATGGAGCTAACACTATTACATACGCACACAAGCGAAGTTTTATGTGTGTGTATCCGTGCTAACGTTAGCTCCATGCTAGCCACTAGCCTAACTTTTCATACTTTATTACTTTTTTTATTTAATTAACTTAATATTAAACGGCCACCACAAACACTTTGTGTTTCCATGGTTTCTGACCTTCAACCAATCGTCATATGCATGCGTAGGACCCTACCTACCAGCGGAAATGATGTTCTTTGTACGTCAGCTGAACACTAAAACTGGAACTTCAACACAACAATGAGACACATTGGAATTATATATATATATATATATATATATTATTAGTGATGAGCACAGACAATTTCAGGAAAGTGTGGAAAAACTTCATGCGGCCCAGCCTCAACCAGACCCTAGCTCCAGCGGCCCCCAGGTAAATTGAGTTTGAGACCCCTGGTTTAGAGGCTGGTCAGAGGAGCCAGCTGTGGAGACTAGTGAAACCATTCTCTGACATCTTCACTACCAGAGTTGAGAACTGCACATGCACCAGTATGTTTGCCCCTCACCAAACAGAAGATCAGGGAGATGGAAGAAGCAGGCATCAAAAATGGCTCCTAGTGGTTCTGTTTACAGTAAACACCACCTAAACATTTAAAGATTCATATCATATCCCCTCCCCCGCAACAATGATGCCCTGTATTACATCACTGGAGCTTCCTGGTTAACTCCCTCAATCTCAGTAGTGGCTATTGGCAGGTAGAGCTGACACCAGAAGCCTGTCGCAAGACTGCCTTCTCCATTGGCCAAGGGATTTCAAGGTGATGCCGTTCAGCCTGTGCAAATCCCCGGGTAACTTCAAAGGGTAATGGAGAGAATCCAGGTCAACATCTCTCACAGCCACTGCATAGCCACCTCCTTGTTCATGCAGCTGATTTTAAGGGTGCCCTGGTCCACCTCAGGAACAATTTCAGTAACATCTGCCAGGCGGGCTAATGCTGCCACCCCAAGAAATGCCACCTGTTCCGGCAAGAGACATCTTCCTGGGCCACAGTCTCAGCAGTGACGGGGGTGGCCACAGACCCAACAAAGGTAGTTGCAATCAGAGACTGGTCTGTCCCACATTGCAGAGTTGAAAAGCTTCCTGGGTCTCATACTACTGGTGGTTTGTCAAGACTTTGGGCCGCTGGGCCGCTGCACCAGCTGGTCCAGAAAAGCTGGCAATTTCAGTGGGGAGAGGATTGTGCAAATGCTGTTGCCACACTTTGGGCTCCTCTTAGCAGAGCTCCCATGATGACACCAATGCCAGCAACGAGGGTCTTGGTGGGTTGACCAGATCATCAATTATTACAGCTGCGCTCTCAGCCAACCAGAGGAACTATTGCTTGACACGCCAAGAGATTTTGGCCATCATTTGGGGGCTTCGCCACTTTCACCCCTACCTCTCTGGGAAAAAATTCACCCTGTGCACTGACCACGCTTCACTCACCTGGCTCTTTAACTTCAAAAAGTCACAGAGTCAGATAACCTTGCCTAGCTCGAGACCCCGCAAGACAACTTTGAGGTCTGCCACTGGGCGCAACACAGACGCTCTATCTCAATGGCCCTCTGAGGAAGAGGCATGTCATTACTGCCAGCAAGTAAAAGACAAGATGGTAACTATGGAGCAGGGGTAGGCAACCCTGGTCCTAGAGTGCCACCATGGGTGCAGGTTTTGGTTCCAACCAAGCAGTAACACACCCGATTCTACTAATTAACCACTAGAGCCATTGCTAAGAACCTCCATTAGTAGAATCAGGTGTGTTACTGCTTGGTTGGAACAAAAACCTGGACCAATGATGGCACTCTAGGACCAGGGTTGCCTACCCCTGCTATGGAGAGAGCAGTAGTGTCTGTACTAGATCATAAAATGAATGCCCTTTCCAGGATGTCACCTCGATGTGGACTTGTTCACCACTGTGACTAGTACTGCCAAGAAGGTACCAACACATGACCTAATGCAGCAATACAAGGTAGGGTTCCCCATGGGGTGGGTGGGCGTTGACATCCTGGGTCGCTTTGGACTACTCCACCAAGTGGCCAGTCCAGAGTCCTGACCAGTCCACCACAGCTGAATCCTTTGTCAATGAAATGTTCTGCCAATTCAATGCACCAGAAGAGTTGTACCATGGCCAGGAGTGGAGCATTGTGGCTTTTATGTTCAGTGAGGCTGCTGGGAATTAAGAAAACAATTCTTCTGCACCCCCAAAGCAAGAGGAAGCACTGAGGAAGGATCAGTGGTTGGGGATCAACCCCAAGCAACCACTCCTACTACCGTTGCTGTGGTAAAACCACAATGAAGAAGTCACCTTCCCCAGCACCTCGAGGACTTTGTAGTGGACTCAGGGGTTGCTGAGGAACACTCACCTTTTGGGTGGGGGCAGTGTGGCATCCCAGAGTGGCAAGACTACCTCTCAGATGCCCATCGTAGGGGAGTGGGGAATTGTGGAGTAGTGGAATAGGTATCTTGTTTTAGTTATGATCTTTTATGTTTTTGTTAGTTAATGAGTGTGTATAGAAAATTCAGTTCTCCTACCTGTTACAATGCATATACTTTTACTGCAATACTTTAACTACATCAAGCTTGTAATACTTAGCCTATATATTTAACAGGCAATACTTCAAAGGATAAGAAAACGTCCACCACCACTCAAAACTTACTTGTGGAATCATCTTGAGGTTCAGTTGCCTTGCAACAGCAATAGATATTTCAGAGGAAGAGGCTCCTATGACAGCCATGATTGGTGGGTCACATGTGGAGGCATCACTTCCTATGAAGTCTGCTGTGGCTCTCAGAGCTGTGCTGACATCAGAGCACGAGTCCAGGATCCGGTAGCCCAGAGTGATGTTAAGTTCAGCCAACATTGGGGATTCATTCACAAGTTCTACTGCGTTAATCATAGCCAGAGCTTTCACCAGGCCTGTTTCATGAAACCTGTGTTTAACATTGTTTAGCATCATGGAGGTGGTTAATGGGTATTGGGGAACAGGAACATATACTCAAATATATTGCTGAAAAAAGTCTTAAAATAGCTCATATTTATTATACTTAATCATCTAAACACATTTTCCTATCTTGAATGTACTTAAGTACTGAACGTAAAACTACTAGTATATGCTGTTACTAAAAAAGGCAAGCATTCAGAATACTTACATTTAGTATGATTTAGGTAGATCTAAATTGTGGTATTTACTACTTTTATGTTACTGTATTCAAGACTAAACATTTAATTGTTTAGTCTACTGATTCCTCACAAGATTTAACTAACAGATTAAAATACCTGAAGTTTATGTAGAGGTTTTGAAAAAGAACTGGAGTAAAAACCAATGTCTCTGTTTATCACTGGTTATATCACTGTTTATCACTTGTTATCACTGTTTATCACTGGTAATATCACTGGTTATATCAGACTAAATGGACATACCTGACACACGCCTGAAGCTTGGGTGCGAATGACTCAATGCGTTTGTCTATATCTTCATGAATGGGAAAGATTCCTCCAATGATGATATTTCCTGAGGCTGTAGCTCTGGATGCACTGGGATCTATTTCAGTGGCGTGGCCTATTTCCAGAATATTAAGAAAAAGTATGGTGAGTAAATAGATTGGAAGAGCAGGCCAGGCCATGCTGCTGTCTCCTCTGCTGCCTCTCTATTTGTTCCACAGAGCAACATTCTTCTTTTTAAGCATCTTCACTGGGCTAAAAGAAAATTCCCTCTTGCTTCCTCCTCCACACACACACACCACTATTCTCATATTCTCCCCTGCAGCCCTGCCCACTTCTTCATGAGTGACAGCACGGTGAGTCACTGTTTTAGATATGTGTGTCAGTCTCACTGGATTTACACACAGTAAGCTGAATGAAAGTAATGTTTACGACACACACGCCAGTTGATCCTGTTGCCGATGATGTCATGGTTCATCAAACTGTCATGTTTTTTGAAACAATCATTAATGAATCTCATGTCTAATCAAAGTTATACACAACTTTCAAAATAATAAAAATTATTAATAATAAACTATTACTAATGAGTGTATTTTTCAGGTAGGTTACTTCTACCTATTTTTCAGGTAGATTTCATTTTGATATTGTTTTTAATATTGTCAAATACACAAATGTTCAAAAGATATAGAACACCTTGACTTTTTTTTTAAACATCTATTGTTTTTTTGAGTTACAACTTAACTAACATCCCAAACATTTGGCAGCACAGAAAACAACAGTAGACTTAACAATACTCAAAAGGACAAAGACAAATAAGCAATGAAATAATTACAGACAGGAAAACATAAACAACAAACATAAAAATAAACATAAATAAATAAACCATACTGATTTGTCAGCAAGTTACTTTTTTAAGTCACAATGTCCATTCCCAACAGATTAAATATTTTCCTTATTTTATTATTCCACTGCCTCCTTCATATCTCCATTCTTCAACAGTTCCAGAAATAAAAAATGTTATAAAATTCAGAAGCCCTCTTTTTGACAATATAGGTCAGTTTAGATCTATAGCCAGACTCAATGTTAAGTTATTTAACCAGTCGTTAAAAGAGATTAGGCCCTAAAAGTGTTAGTGAGTCCCTATTTGAGCAGATAGTCACCCTGGATAATGCGAGGATAGCCTCCAGCGCCACAGTTAAAAACCTTATATTTGAGCCGGACTTATCATTCAAAGCTCATATTAATCAAGCCTGTAGAACAGCCTTCTTTCACCTGCATAACATAGCCAAAATTAGAAATATCCTATCTAAAAATGATGCTAAAAACTAATCCATGCGTTTGTTACATCAAGACTAGATTACTGTAACTCCCTACTCGTAGTGTATCCTAAAATTTCCCTAAAAAGTTTTCAGCTGGTTCAAAACGCAGAGGCTCATTTACTAACAGGAACTAATAGAAGAGAGCACATCGGCCCCATACTCCAAGCCCTTCATTGGCTTCCTGTTGAGTTTAGAATTAAATTTAAAATTTCTAACTTACTTCTAACTTACAAGACCATTAATGTTATGGGCCCCTCTTATCTTAAAGATGCATTGGTCCCGTACCATCAAAACAGAACACTTTGCTCTCAGAATGCAGGTCTACTGGTAGTTCCATGGGTCCATAAAAGTACAGTAGGAGCTCAGGACTTTAGTAACCAAGCCCCTGTCTTATGGAACCAACTCCCAACTGATATTAAAGAGGCTGACACAGTCTGTGCATTTAAGGTTAGACTGAAAATATTCCTGTTCCAAAAGGCCTATGGTCAGGGTAGCTAAAGGTAGACTTAAACCCACAGTTCAGTCTAAGCTGCCCTAGGAGTGAGAATGTTGGGGGAAATACATTGCACTGAGCCCTATCATGTCTTTCTGGTACCATGTACCACTGTCTGTCACTAATATACAGTATCTAGTTTATACTTGGTCTTTTCATCACTATTCACCCGGAGTCCCTCTCCCTGCTACTGTTTTAGTTCAACCACATGAGGCCCAATGATGACGACTCCTGATGTGACTCATCGAGGCCCCTAATGAACCTACTCCTTCACCTGCCTGGTTGGACCCACCCTTCTGCCCCCACCCTACGGCATCTCTACAGACTGAAACATCTTTGCAGACTAATCCATCATCATCAGATTGATGTCTGTCAGTCCTGGTTTATCTATAGCCTGTCCGTCCTTGGGAGTGGATCTCTCTTTCACTGTGGTTCTCCCCCAGGTTTCTTTTTTCCCACTGGGTTTTGGAGTTTTTCCTTGCCAAGAAGGAGGGTCTAAGGATGGGGGATGTCTGAGTCACTTTGGACTGAACTTTGTGAAGCACTTTGAGAAAACTGCGTTGTGACATTGGGCTATATAAATTAAATTGAATTGAATTGAATTACCGGAAGATGGTGAGGATCCAATGCATTGTGTATCACCTGAAGAGGGCGATATCTTACCATTGGGATAACTACTGGGAGGCAGGTCTGGTCACCAAAATGGTACATAACATCAGAGTGTGGGTGGAGGGAGTCATTGTGTGGCAACGATTAATGGCGGCACAAGAGCACCTGTTGGAATACCAGGTCCCAATGTGGTTACCAAATAGACCTCCAACACCCATGCCAGCCCCAGTGCAGAGGTTTGTTGCGCTGAACCTTGCGCACTGAGTTGGTTGATACAAGCAGTCACCACACGGAGTAGTTGAGTTGAATATAATGCTTTATTAAGCACTGGTCTGCAGAGAGCGGAGATCAATCCTTACAGCATCAATCGGCAGTCAAGGAAGATCTGAGTCTTTTCCGGGTGCATGTACCTTATAAAACCTTCTACTTTCACTTCCTCTCTACTTGCTTGTGGGTGCAGTTCATCTTGGGGTCAAGTGTGAACAACAAGTCCTTATATGTACTTGTTGTTCTGGTCTCGTTTGCGAGCGTGGGTGTGTGTGTGTGTGTGTGTGTGAAGACTCAGATATTCCTTTCTTACTCACATATCAATTCTATTCATTTACCATTCATATACCATAACAACAATTAATCAACAACAAAATACAATCCTTTATTACTTAATAGCCTTCAGGTTCCCCTTTGTGCACCCCCTGAAAATGGCAACATTGATCGGGCCAGTCGTGAGGTGGACACCACCGCCGCCATATCTTTTCCATCCACTGATGAGAGTCCCAATGTGGCTGCTACCACTGCAGGAATGACCAGAGATGGTACTCGAGCCAAAACAGCCAACCCTAGGCCAACCGGTAAGAGAGGCACTGGAACTACTATCAACACCACCTCCAGGGGTTGTACAGTGACATTTAGCAGACAGCCCAATGGAAAATCCAACCATTTCCAATGCAGCAGAGGAGCCAGCACGACCAATCGGAGCAGAAGTGATGAACAGTCCCCACAAGGAGGAGACAGAAGACTCATCAGATGATAACATCGTTATGATCCCGATACAGGTGGCACATATAAGCAGTGGAAAAACTGTGTCGCCGGGAATGGAGGTCTGAGACGAAGACTCATCAGAGACTGAAGACTTAGAGGACAACATGGTGGAAGACAATCAAGCACCAGGGTCTCGGGGTGGCAAACAGCTCACTTTGCTGGAAGCAACCAACCAGGATGGAGGTGTGGAAGCATCCATGCCTGGCCCATCCACTGGGGAGATGCATCCAGATGACCCTAAAGAGCCAGAGGCAACCACCAGTGCTCAAGAGGGACCCTCTCAGCCTGCTGAGGGTGCTGTTTTATGCAAAGAAGACTCAACAGATGAGAGCTCCCAAGATATACCACCACCTCTGTACTTCAACGTAGATGGTACCGAGGTACGAGTGATCTCCAAAGATGCCATCAGGCAAGTCCTTCAGGAAATGCAACAGATAGAGGATGAGGGTCGCATACCACTGGAGCTGCGTAGACACATGGAGCAAGAACATATAAGGGAATTATGTTCTTTGTGTCCTGGTCCATCCCCGTCTGCTGAGGAAGAGGGGACTCCAAGGCGAAGCAATGAAGCGCTCACTTGTAGGCCATGTCTGAGGGAAGCATTGGAGTGATCTGTACGAAATGAACAGGATGCATTTTCTGAGAGCAGGAATACAGATGATAAGGATGAGCCTTCTACTGCCAAGTAAAATCACCAAGGAGATTAACCTGTCATACTGTTTCGACACGGCAGTTGCTTGGTGTTCTTAGAATCAGAGAAGGTGACAGATGATAAAAAAAGAAAAAAAAGTCATAATCCATGGACTCTTTGCCATCAACACATCTATTGTAGCCACTGAAATGTAACCACACCTCACCATATGTTTTGATTGTGCCATATTTCTTAACCACATATATTATTGGATGAATATGTCAGACATTTTATGTCTTAACAACATATATTAATCAATGAATATATCATGCATTTTGTGTATTGCCTGAGTCATTTTAGTGACATGAAATTCCAAAATATGATTATGTCGTTGTGTGATGTTTGATGATGCTTACCTTACCTTAGGTCGTAAGACCACAAAAACAGCAGATTCTGCAATATGGGATGAACCTTAAGTTCTCATATACACACCACAAATGAATTAAAATGTAATCCGTCACATAAGTTTGGTCAAAAAAATCACATATGTGTATGCATTCACATAAACACATTCAAAGATGTACGTTAATCACGTGTACATCTGTAGTTTTAGCAAGTGAAAAATGATTAATCATGTGTGTTGTTGATATATATTTCGAAGACAATCATGGATCAAAAGCATTTCCAGATATCCAGCCCATTCATTGATATCACACATAACTTTTTGATCTCGGCCACAAGTAGAATGTTTGTAGTGGACACACCTGAACACCTACATCACTACTACTGTTTGCTGCCTCAGCGCTGCCAAGGTCGTGGCCAGCCAAGGCCGCCAAAACAACTTAAGCCACATACACACACATAGACACTGTAGACCCTTAAAAATGATTTACCAAAGTAATAAAAATACCAACAAACTAATGGGTAGGTGCGGGGAGCAAAAGCATGTATTTGAAAAAAAAAACTAAATGCGGACCAATGTCTTCTAATGGTGGGAGAAGTGGACCCTGATCTGCTGGAGTTGCCAAGGTCAAACAATGCATCATCATAAAAATGTTGATATGGAATGTTTTCTAATAGTAGAAAAAACACAACACTTGCTGACAAAGGGAAGGACCAGAGCAAGTTTTGAATAGGATATAAAAGCTAAGACCCCAGCAGGTGTTAGTAAGTCTACTCCCATGTGATGACTCGGGATTAAGCTCAATATCTATTGATATTATACAACTTGTATTTGTCAATGATATTGCAATAAAATCTCGCCAACTTTTACAGATGCTTTGCCCAGAATTATAGCACTGTAGCTATAATGTAGCTGCCCTATCCTCCTCAGCAATAAAGTTTGCCTGGTCCCCAGCAGCAGAGGAGGCCTTCCAAGACCTGAAGCGGCGATTCAATTCTGCCCCAATCCTGACCCAATCTGATCCAAACTGGCAGTTCATTGTGGAGGTCGATGCTTCCGAGGTTGGTGTTGCCGCAGTACTGCCCCAACGCTCGGCTAACGATAGCCGCATACACCCCTGTGCCTTTTTCTCCCACCACCTCTCACCGGCAGAAAGGAACTACGGTGTGGGGGACAGGGAGCTGCTGGCAGTGAAGCTAGCACTGGAGGAATGGAGACATTGGCTGGAGGGTGCTGCGCAGCTATTTCTGGTTTGGACCGACCACAAAAACCTGGAATATATCAGTAAGGCCAAGAGACTCAACCCCCGACAAGCATGCTGGTCCCTGTTCTTCTCCCGGTTTCACTTCTCTCTGTCCTGTCACTCTTGGCAACGAGAACGTCAAGCCATTGACTCCCTATTCCGACAGTTTCCTGTATCTAAGACAACCCCAGAATCAGACACCATTCTCCCTGCCCGCTGCCATTTGGCGGCAGCCCAGTTTGACATAGACACCACCATAGTAGCTGCTCAAGCAGCAGAAGCAGGGCCCAGTCAATGTCCCACTAACCGTTTGTATGTCCCAAGTTCTGTCCACTTACAGGTCTTGCAGTGGGGACATTCTTCTCGGCATTTCATTCCCCTGCCTAGTCTTCCATCTCCCAAAGACACTGCTAGCCTCATGATTCAACATGTGTTCCACATACATGGGTTACCGGTGGAGGTTGTATCAGATAGAGGGCCCCAATTCACCTCAGTCTTCTGGAAAGCTTTTTGTAAGTTGCTAGGTGCCTCTGTCTATCTATCTTCAGGTTTTCATCCACAGAGTAATGGCCAGGCCGAGAGGGCGAACCAACTGCTGGAGACGGTGCTATGCTGCATGTTGTCCCAGAATCTCTCCTCCTGGACCAAACAACTCCCTTGGGCTGAATATGAGTATGAGTTCAGTCTCTGATCAAGATCCTAACAGCAAAAATGTACTTGTGCTTAATCAATAAATACAGGTGGGGGCATTTTGATGTCTTAGTTTATCAATGTGGAATCCAGTTTGAAATTGTTAGTATCTGAGACTGGAACCCTGGCCGCCCTGCTGGTCAGCAGGAGAATCACCACTCCAATGTTCTTAGTGTGTCGTCTACGCCTCCCTTCCTGTGTCACTCCTGAACCCTGATTGTGATCATGTCCAGCTGTGTCTTGTTTGCCTGTCTGCCCCCACCTGTACTTAAACCCTGTTAGTTCTTCCCTCTGTGTCTGATCGTCTGCATGTGTTCCCTGGTGTTGAGTAACGTTTTTGTTTATCTCCTTAGTGGACACTTTTTGTTGTGACTTTGTAACGTTTTTTCTTATCCCCTTAGTGACCACCTTTTGTTGTGATTTTGAAACCTCTTTACATATCCCCTCAGCGGATACCTTTTGTTGGAACTTTGTAACGCTTTATTTTTTCCCTGTTGTGGACACCTTTCGTTGTTACTTTGGAAAACCAGCATTTTTTTGTGACTGTCAATAAACCCTCCTCTAACCGATCTGCATTTGGGTCCCCGTGTCTGTATAACCCTAACAGAAATACTTTGAGTAGATTACAGTGTTACAAATTATTATGCAAATGATATTTTTATCAGATTTCCCTAAATTTTCGATGCAATAACAGTCAGTGTAATTTTATGTCAACAGTTTAATGAATTTGAATGTCATTAAACAAAACTTCCAATGATAACAGTATTTTTCAAAAATAAAAACTTAAGATGCACTGTTCCAAATTAGTATGCACAACAGAGTTTTAGAAATGTGACCAAGTGATATTAACTGGGGGAGAACTGTAGTCTCCCCCTGGGTTGAGCCCGACTACGCCACCCGGTTACCACCCCGGGACCACAAGAGCCCCAACTCTGAATCCCACACAAGTTTTATGCAAAAAAATCAGCAGACGTGGATTCTGATACAAAAATATATTTATTAGAAAATCTATCAAATACAAATTACTAAAATCAATCACTGGATTTTCCTCCCCCCCACACACACACTCAGTCACCCACACAGGCCCACACACACACACACACGAGAAGTTATACAAAATACATAACAAAATGAGTAGGACGCAAGAAAAACGTTCAACCACAGGGCCGGTGCGCCCGGAGGGAGATGGTCAGCCCCTGTGAAAGCCTTGATTAAATAAGTACCCACATACACATGCTCAGATACACACACTAAATGAGGGTGAAAACTTCCAAACTTCCAAACTCCGCAGTAAGGGGCGTGGTAGAGACAAGATGAATATAGGCGAACAGCAGCCAGATGCGCTCATAAACGTGCACGAAACCGGACGGAGCTAGAAACACAATAACACCGCATAAGTCTGCCCAATATTAATAAAATGTCAAGCCACCAAAGTAAGAGAGCACCTACCGCAGCGATTTGCCACAAAACCGCGAGGGATGGAGGAGAAGAGACCCAACAACCGCCGGCTATGCTTCTCAGCCCGTGAATATCTATCATCAGGTTTTCATCCACAGAGTAATGGCCAGGCCGAGAGGGCGAACCAACTGCTGGAGACGGTGCTATGCTGCATGTTGTCCCAGAATCTCAAGCCACCAAAGTAGCCACCAAAGTAAGAGAGCACCTACCGCAGCGATTTGCCACAAAACCGCGAGGGATGGAGGAGAAGAGACCCAACAACCGCCGGCTATGCTTCTCAGCCCGTGAATACCGGCTTCCCAGTCAAACTTAAAAAGCCACATAATCAGCTGAGCAATCAGCTGGCTACGTCTAGTGACGTAATGACGCCGGTAGTGACGTCATGATGCCGGTCACGTGGGTAAGGCAAAGTATGCCAATACCCACCTTACTACATAAGATTTTATAGGTTGTTGTGAACTGAAAATGCTCATCTTTTGAATTTGCAGCATTAGGAGGTCATATTTACTGAAATCTAAAGCAGTGGCGATTTCTTTAAGACTGCAAGGGAAGCTGCCCTGTCAAAAAAGAAATGGCCAAATTTGTGCAGCTGTGTTAACATTATATTGACTATAAATCTGTTAAAACATGTTCATCTTGAAGACGAGTTCTTTCAGAATCGGTTACTTATAATAAATTTACATGTCCGTACATTCCCATACCGCTTCCTGGTCTCTGGTCAATGCATTTCCCCATAGACGCTGAGCGTCTCTGAGAGTGAATGGGGCTTTTTTTTTCATCGCCTCGAAACTCGGCGCCCATTGGATAAATGCTGAAAATTAGAGCCCGCCCGGACGCTGAGCGTCTCTGGGAGTCAATGGAGTGTGGGCGGGGCCTGGACGCTGAGCGTCTGCATGGTGATTGGAGGAAAATCAGAATGTAGTGGTGCTGCATGGTGATTGGAGGAAAACCAGAATGTAGTTTGACTGACAGGTTTCAAAACTATATAACGCAGACACCCCAGGTTCTAAAGTTATTTCAGGGAGATGTTTAGCGATCGCGTCGCTCTCGCGTGCGCCTGCGCAATCGAAGCGTGGACGTATAATGCACGAGTTACTGTTTTGCCTGCACGCTCTCACTCGCACTGCATATTTATAAAAAAAAAACACTCGCATAGTATAAAATCCGGGATATTTTACCCGACTCGCAGGCATCACGGAGCCACTCTCAAGAACTTCCGGGAGACTTGGGATGTCTGCATGACGTCACCTCAGCTGCATGATTTCAGTCCCATCGCAGATTTTTATGTCAAGTCAAACGACAGAGACTGTAAATAAATCACGTATTTCATTGTTCTATAAATATTAAAGTTTTCTTGTTCTTGTTCTAGTTTTAATTACCTTTTTGTTCGGTAGTTCAATCATACTCGGCTAGGTCCAAGTGACCAGCTAGCATCATGATGGCTAACAATGCTAACATTGGGCCAAGTCTCCCAGAAGTTCCGGTAAACATCTCGATAAACGACAAACATCTCCCTGAAATGACTTTTTGGTACTTTTTGGGATGTCTGTAAATAACACGTTTATGATGTACGGCAAATATGAGCTTCCCCTGTTTGAAAGATCACAAATCGCCACTGATCTAAAGCTATTTCAATCAAAAACATCTTAACAGGTCAAGTTACATTTTAACATAAGAGCCCTTATTTTATATCAGCTTCACTATTCTTGCATCCATTGACCTTGTGGGTTTTTGGAGAGTTTCTGCTTGAATTTATTAGCAGGATGTCAGAATAGCCTCCCAGAGCTGCTGTTTGAATGTGAACTGCCTCCCACCGTCATAGATCTTTTGCTGGAGGATACTCAAAATATTGTCAATAGGGTTGAGGTCAGAGGTCAGGGGAGGATGGAGGCCACACCATGAGTTTCTCTCCTTTTATGCCCATAGCAGCCAATGATGCAGAGGTATTCCTGCAGCATAAGGTGGTGCATTGTCATGCATGAAGATGACTTTGTTACACAAAGCATGTTTTTTTCTTTTTGTACCATGGAAGAAAGTGTTTGTTAGAAACTCCACATACTTTACAGAGGTCATTTTCACACCTTCAGGGACCCGAAATGGGTTGACCAGCTCTCTCCCCATGATTCCGGCCCAAAACATGACTCCACCACCTCCTTGCTGATGTTGCAGCCTTGTTGGGACATGGTGGCCATTCACTAACCATCCACTACTCCACGGCACTCATCAGTGAACAAGACTGGTTTATAATTAGTCTTCATATATATCTGAGCCCACTGCAGCCCCCTAAACAATGCTTGTGAGCACTATTTAGGGGTGGCCGAATAGAAGCTTTACGCATAACTGTGACCTTTGGAGGATCCTACACCTTGATGTTAGTGGAATACCAGACGCACCAGCAGCTTCAAATATCTTTTAGCAGCTGCTCTCTTAATCTGATGTTTTAGTCTGGCAGAAACCTTCCTCATTGTGCCTTTATCTACACAAACTTGTGTGTGCTCTGAATCACTCACAAACTCTTAGCAGTACTATGATCATGCTTAGGTTTTCATGAAATATCGAAGGTTTTCATATGATGTCCAAGGCATTGAACTACTTCATGCTTTTCGGCAGCAGAGAGATCCCTTTTCTTTCCCATATTACTTGGAAATGGTTGTCTGCTTAATAATGTGGAACACCCCTTCTTAAGTAGTTTTACGTTAATTGGGCTCACCTCACAAACTAATTATCAGAGGTGTCTGAGATTGATTTCAATGATCCAAGGAGCCCTGATACACAATATCCATCCATGAACATCCAGAAACATCCGTTTCATTGAAAAACAAAAAAATGTAACCTTTAACGCAGTGTAATAGTAACAATACTGCATCATAATATTTGTCACCTTTACACTAAGTGGCCTGGCCAGCAGGCCAATCCTAGACCATGTCCCCTGTTGTGCCTCGCCATCATAAGACTTAAGAAGATTGAAAATAAGATTTTCAGGCCTACAGAGAAGCCTGAAGCCTGACTGTGAGTGTTGGCCCCACATGGCCCCCTAAGAAAATAGAAACCCCCCACCACGTGGCTCCATACACAATGGGGCCACCCACAATGGGGTGTTACTCAACAGCGCCTCCTGCTTTTCAGGCTGATCCAGCAGGCTACTCCCAGCAGGGGACTCCGATTAGCTGTAGTGCGTCACTGAGCAGTGACAACACTAATGTTGTGAATGCATGGGCATACCTGAGGACTGCGCTTTTTCTAGTCGCCCTGACGAACGGAAGCACGCAACTCTCGCTCAACCCACCTGCTCCCACCAAGTAGTAGTACTAACTGTGAGCATGCACATCTCCAGAAGGCCTGAAAGAAAAAGTTGTTCGATGTTACTGGACCAAGCTGCTTTTTTCCACAGATGTAGGCGACACCCGCCTATGAAAGGACAGCCGAGAAACCCTATTTATCCCCTTTCTTTCCTGTTGTAGCAGGATGAACTCATTGGTCCTAAGGACATTCAGCTGTGTTGCAATCTCGGCCAATCATGAGGAGAGAAAGCTGTATAAAGGTGGGCAGAGAACACCTGTATCCCACTTGCTTGGCTGAGGTTGGGATGTGTCACATCCTGGTGTCTGTCACATCCTGGTGTCCGTTACTTCCACTTCCGTGTGGTAGTTGAGCTGTTGATAACAGCTGTAGTTCCCCGATGTGGCCTGTCCAGGACAGATTGTTTGTATTTTTCTTTGTTCCATGGAGGTCTGCTTGGGTGTTCTGGCTGCACGCCGCTCACCACTCTGTTTACCGCTTGCTGTTGCTGCTCCCACACGTCCTCCTGCTCCTGTGTGCTGTCCGGTACTGCCTGACCGGTATGTAGTGCAATGGCCTTAGTTTCCTTCTCCAGCCATTCATAAGTTGCTCATCCTGTGTTTGTCATTGTAGGGCTAAAGACTGCTGTACAGCAGCGCAGCACTAAACCACTGCTGCCTTGCCTCCTGGGGATTTGCATTGCTTTGCCTTGTTTTGCTCTTCTTTTATACGGATTGCTCGCTTTCACTATTATTGCTCGCCTTGCCTGCCTCCTGACTGTCGGCTGGTTAAATGGTAGTGTTGCTGCTTGGCTGAGACTGTGATTCAGCCACATTCTAAACTGTGTTTGTGTGTATGTGTGAGAGCACTGAGTGGAACTTAAGTTTGTTTAGTTGTGAAACCAATTTCTGGGTTTTGTTGTACTCATTAGTAGGATTATTTTGTTAGTTTATTTAGTTTTCTTTCTTCATTATATGGATTTTGGTCAATGTGTTCATCTTTTGTTTTAAATTTTGATTTAGTTTTTGTGATTATGTGCAATTGTTTTTTTTTTTTTATTATTATAATTTTTATTTTAAATTAAAATTGTTAATTTCTAATCTGTTCTTTCTCTGGTCCTCCCGATCCAGGTGCTGAACCTACAGTGTGGTGTTTTTTTTTTGTTTTTTTTTTTTTATTTAAATATATTGTTTGCGCTCATCTTTTATTTGTGTTTGTGTTTTTTTGGTTTGCTTCATGTGTGGTGTCCCTGGGATCCCTGTTCTTTTGGACCCATTTGTCACAGTAGGTTTCATCCCTGGTTGGCTGCTTTTTATCTCCATAGTGAGTGTGATATTAGTGCCAGAGTGAGAATTCAGAGAGAATTTATTTGTAATAAATATATTTGTATTTCCAAACCACTGTGTCAAGGTGGTGAGTCGGTTTCCCAGCTCTGTATTGATTTGGTTTAGTTTTATTGTGACTTGTGTAATGTGTCTTTTTGTGTGCTTTTAGGTGCACTTGCTGTTTATTTGCTGTTTCTTTATTGTCATTTGCATTTTGTTTTGCTTTCCTTTTGTTTCTTCTCCTTTTGGACCAGTTTTTCTTTTGGTAGGCCCGAGTTGCATCCTTTAGTTTAGTTTGAGGGTATTTGCTTTACTTTAGCCATTTTCTTTGTAAATTTCCTGTCTGGTCCAGGTTTATTAAGTTGGTTTATTTAAGTACATTTATGGTTGATTCTTGGGTTTTGAGTTATCTATTTGGAAGTTTTGTTATCAAATGGGTTGTAGGCGTTTTTTGTCAATTAATTGTATTTGTGTTGCAGGTGCTTCTATTTGCAGTTTCTTTGTTTGGTTTTGTGTTGGGGTTGGTGCTATCCAGGGATGACTAGGCCTAGTGATGTAGACCCTCACATGCATGTGTATATACTGGAGCACCTTTTTTATTGCATGGATAGTTGTGAATGTGCTGTTTTCTTCATTCATAGTGTAGTAGTAAGTGTAGTAGAAAGTGTAGTAGAAGTGTAGTAGTAGTAAGTGTAGTAGAAAGGGCTACTTACTCACTGGTCTACCCCCTCAGATAGCCTCAGTCCCCCTTGGTTTAGTTTATTAGCATTATTATAGTTTTTTTTTTTTTTTTTCGATTATCTTAAAAGTATTTTTGTTTTATATTTGTGTTATTTCCTTCAGCAGTCCCAGACTGAGTAAATGTTTGAAATGCAGTGCAGCAGACTTAATATGGAATTACAGACACCCTTTTGTCTGAAGACCTCCCTGTTTGTGTAAATTCAAGGTTAATTAATCCTACTTGTATTTCAAGTCTACAGAAAAGACTTGAATCTGGACTTTCTGCTGTGAGGAAACGCCTCTACCCACTTAACCCTGTCATACTACGATGGATGTCTGTCAGTCCTTGTTCATCTATAGCCTGTCCGTTCATGGGAGGGGATCTCTCCTTCACAGTGGTTCTCCCCAGGTTTATTCTTTCCCACTGGGTTTTGGAGTTTTTCCTTGTTGAGAAGGAGGGTCTAAGGACGGGGGATGTCTGAGTCACTTTGGACTGAATTTCCTGAAGCACTTTGAGACAACGGTGTTGTAATATTAATTATTGAATTGAATACATGCATTTATGTTAAAATGTTGTTCGATTTTATTTGATCTATAATTATGATTTGTGTCTCACTCCATTATCTTATTGCCTTTGAATCCAGTTTATTGTATTGAGTTTTATCAGTGGGTGTAGTAGCGCCTCCGGTCCGCCAGGGGGCAGTAGCAACGTCTACAGCAGCGGATCCGAGGGTCGGACGCCGCAGCAGCAGCGGCCGGATGAGGAAGAAGAGAAATGGAAGCGGCAGTGTTCATTCTGTCGCTGGTCGACTGTTGTGCACTGATTTTTCTCTCCGTCTATTTCGTATCCTTCTCGGCCTTGTGGTTTCTAATGTGTCGGTGTTCGATGAGCGTGTTCGCTGGTTCAAACCTTCGGATAAGTTGTTTTTTATAGCTGCAACCGAACGTTAGCATTCGAGCTAACCGGTTAGCCGCCTAGCTGTTGATGTGTAGCCATACATCCATGGACTGAACATCTGATTAGTGGAACGATGTGAAGCTAAAGGTTGTTATGAAATAAAGCTGTTAGCTGCAGGTAAAAGGTGTTAATGATAGACCCAGTTTATATCAGCACAAATTGCGTTTGTTTCATGCATTCCGTTTGTTTTATGTATCAGCAGGAATTCAGTTTGTTTGACGGATGTTATGTTCCTCTACATCCAATTACATGACAAATATCCTCATGTTTGTCTTTAGCTCAGTGAGTTTTAGTGAAGCTGATCAATGCAGGAAATGAATGTGTTGTTTGACACCTTAACTTGAAGCTCAGATCATCACTCTGTCTGATCTAGAATGCGACTACATCAATGCTCGAGCCTGCTGCTCCAAGCTCAACAAAGTGAGTCTGGACATTAATGTTCATGTTTCCTGTTGTTTTAATCACATGATGCTGTTTTCTGAAGAGTCTTATTAGTAAAGACTTCTCTCTGTGTGATGTGTTCAGTGGGTCATCCCAGAGATGGTCGGCCAGTGTCTCTCCACAATGCTAATGTTGGTGTCCATGCACTGGTTCATCTTCCTGCTCAACCTGCCTGTAGCCGCCTGGAACATTTATAGGTATCCTGATGTGATCCTTGTTGCTGTGGTTGTGGTGGAACACAGATCTGATGCAGCTTCTCTGCTGGTCTCTGCAGGTATGTGAAGGTGCCGATGGGGAACATGGGCGTGTTCGACCCCACTGAGATCCACAACCGGGGTCAGCTCAAGTCTCACATGAAGGAGGCCATGATCAAACTGGGCTACCACCTGCTCTGCTTCTTCATTTATTTGTACAGGTAGGAGTCACAGCAGCTGCAGCATCTCAGTCTGTGTAATGGAACTAACTCTCTCTGTTTCTGCAGTATGATCCTGGCTCTGATCAACGACTGAAGCAGCCACCTTCTCCTCTGACTCCATCTGCCAAATGTCCACCTCCTGGGTTTGTTTCTCCGCTCACATCCTGCTGCTGGACTGTATGCACAAAACCTCTCTGAACACACAGCAGAGTTAATTAAGGTTAATATTTAACCATTTAACACTCCACTGCCATCATGACTAAAACCTAAATCACTACAACAACCAGTGAAGCAGCAGCAGCGTTTCTGCTGTTTCTAGTGGTTGTAAAACGTCAACATTTACAGTGAGCTCACCATTGGCTACAATCAGTCCACAGGTTTTCTCCAAAACTCAAATGATTTTTTTTACCATCCTTAGTCAAACTGGGTGAAAACGTCCAGTATTTTTTTAACCAGATACAGACCACTCCACTGCTTTGACAATTCTCAGCAAGAAAGAACTTGAGTGACTTACCAAATGTTTGAGGAAGTCGCAGCATGAGGACAGAGCTCCAGATTTCACAGCTCCTCACATCACTTCATGAACCTGTTCAGATGCTCAGGTCAACATGCGGTTGCTGCTCAGCAATTTGTGGCTTTTTATTGACAGGAATCAGACTGATGAGTCTGAAACAAGCTTCCTGACCCAGGACCTTGGCTGATTGATGTAAGGGGTCGTGGGTTGTGGCTTTCCTCCATTAACTGCTTTATATCGTGTGGGTTTCTTTGTTTTTTCCTTCTCAAACCTTTTAAAAGTTATTCAAATAAAACAAAATAAGTTTCTTTCTAGAGCGGCAAGATTGATCATTACTTTTCTTTGTGGAAAACTGAATATCTTTGAGTTTCTTACTGTAAATCAGACACAACCACACATTTAAAAATAACTTTTTTAAATATAAATAATAAATTTAAACGTATAAAATTTTAAGGTAATTTAAACTATTAACTGATGAATCGAGACACTAATCAGTAACTGGATGGTAACATGATTCCCCTGTGGGCTTTGGTTTTGTTGAAGGTGTGAAGCAGCAGCAGCCACACAGCTCATCATCGTTCATCATTTCTACACTTTTCTACCTTGTTTTCTTCCAACAGTAAATTTAGACTTTGCTGTCAGTTGTAATTTCTGATGAGATGAGTCAGCTGTGCAGGTGAAGGTGTGTTTAGATGTTCCCTCCAACACCTCCACCCTCCATGATTAAACACTGATGAGCACTGATCCTGTTCTGACAGGTTTTGTGCATACAGACACTTCCAGACCTCCATCACAGAACATGTTAACAGACATGTGTGATGAGGAGCAGAATAAAGGACAATGACATCACAAGTCACACTGAGCCCTGTGTCCTGGGAGGAGCAGGAGGATGAAATCTGCTTCTGAACTAGATTTACCACAAATCAGTTGTTTTTGATGAATTATTGCTGCTGTTTAATGATTGAATGAGTGACAGTGTGGTCACTGATGTTTACTGGATGATTTTATTCTGACATTCATTCCCTCTGTGATCGGCTCCTTTATTTTTGGTGAAAGGTCCAGCAGCATCATCTCTGCTGTGGATTCACATCTTTTGTCTGATGCAGTGTTAAATTTCTTTTTTCTGTTTTTGAAATGTGGAGTTTCGTAAATAAATCTGAAACGTGTTGTTTTTTCTTTATTTCAATATAAATATAGTGCATTCCAACCCACACCATGTAAGAGCTTCCTATTCATATTGATGTTCGTAATAATGGATATTTAAATATAAAATCATAGAATGAATGTAGAATGAACACAGAGGAAGCATAATTACAATTTAAATACTATTTAACTGTTTTTTTTAGTTTAAACACGCTGTGTTTTACAATAGAATAGACATTGTCATTGTAGACAGGGAGATTCCCTTTACCTTAGTGCATTCTGATAAAAATGAGAAATATACAAGTAATAAATTAACAGCATGTGACAATCTGTTAAACTGTGTCATCCATACACCAGCCTGGTAACCTGAGGGTAACTGGTGTTTCTGAGCCTGTTGGTGTGTTGCCTCAGAGCCTTGAAGAAGTTCTCACTGGACTCTGTCGACCCCTGACCCCTGGTCGTCCAGCAGAGAATCTGTTTTATGACCCAGCAGAACTTCACCTGCAACCCTAATGAGGAATAAGCAGGTATAAAAGATGAATGATTAAAAATGTAGGCTGTATAGGCCTGTTTAGTGGGTGTCTGCCTTCTTTCTGTTGGCTAATGTCGTAGTGAATCCTGGGCTTGGGCCAGTGAAAAACCCTGGTCCCACAACGTAGAAGTCTTCTTTGCACCGCTTTGAATAAGAGAAGAGTCAAAAAGTAGACAGAGTCCAGGCTGGTTCAATGTGATGAGATTTCACTCCAATACCACTGACTTATACAAAAAGTACTTTATCAAGAGGTATCAAGTACAATCCAGAGTCATTCCCATGGGAGAAAAACTGACTAAGCCCTCCTGGGTATATTATATCACCTCTGACCCCACCTATTCTGACCAGTTTTATGCTATAAAACTGGTCCTTTTCCTTTGTCAGCAGTTTCATGTTGTTTTTTCTACCACTGAAAACTGTCACAACATTTTCCATGCCAAACATTATTTAGCCCAGACAGTTATGTGCCCACTTCTCACAACATTAGAATACATCGGTCCACCTTCTGTTTTTGTCAAAGGACCGATACTCCCTCCCACCGTCCCCACTACTCCCTCTTCCTGCACCGAAGGCAGTTTTTATCAAATTTGATAAGACACTCCTACGGCCTTCGACATCCGTGTGTGTGTATGTGACTCGTGCTGGTCCCTGTCCACTTGGCAGCTGACAGCAGTTCAGTCCAGGTGTTTGGAGGAGGCGAGCATACAGAGAGAAAAACAAAGCTGCTGCTGCTTCCTGAAGAAAAAACAGATCCTACTACTGTTTGACACAGCTCTTTAGAGAACCTACTGTTTTAACACAAAACAGACATTTTTCCACTACACTAAGACAGAACTCTTTTTTAAAATTAATACATTATTGTTTGTTCACATCTTCACAATTTAAATGACTTTAATACATAAAATAAATGTTTAAACGTTGCATCAAGTGTTAAAGTGATAAATTAAATGATGGGATGAGTTACAACATTCTTTTGGGGGTTTAAATCACTATTTGAAGTAGAATTAATATTTACTTCATACTGAATATTTACTTGTTTAAGAGCCTATGTCAATTTACAGTTTTTTTTGATGGCTTAAACACTTACATTGATTCTTATAGCACAATTTCTAAAACTATTAATATTTATCACAAAACCCTTCACTGAGTTTGCAAAACTGAAAGCACAAATGCTGCTTTGCACTTAGTTTGCAATTTCGTAACAAACACTTTGTGTATGTGTAAATACAATTTACTGCACAGCACTCTTTTTGCAAAACTGGAAACACAGCTCACTGCTTTACACTCAATTTCCAGCTGATCTACACACTCCTGTCAAAACTATACATATTTATGGCTATTATTTACACAATTTTGCCACCTGTCAGGCCACACTGTCACATGTGAAAACTATTATCTATAATTATTTGACTTTGCAATCAGCCTGAGCACTATAAATAAGCCACAGGTAAGCCTTTTGTGTGGAGAACAATGGAAGGAGAAAGAAGAGTAAGAGGAGTGAGACTAAGAGGAGGGCGAGGAAGAGGAGGGTGAGGAAGAGGAGGGTGAGGAAGAGGACATGGAGGTGAGAGAAGCAGGAGGACGAGGATGTGGACAAGGAAATGAATTTGGAGGAAGAGGACGAGGAGGTGCAGAAGCAAGAGGGAGAGGAGGACAGCAAGGATGCGGAGGAGCACTTAGAGGAAGAGGACGAGGAGGTGCAGAAGCACAAGGAGAACGAGGAGAGGAAGGGGAAGGAGTACGAGTAAGAAATAGAATCACTGATGTCATCAGAGCTACAATAGTGGACCATGTCATCAACCATGGCATGAGCCTAAGGGAAGCTGGACCTACATAGTGAATATGGTGTTGGCAAACAACTCAATAAGGCTACGAGAAATACAGCAGCACATACGAGAGGATGACACAACATTCGGGGACATAAACAATGTGAGCATCTCTGCATTATCTCGCTTTACTGACACGCAACCAAATAAAGATGAAGCAGATCTATAGGCTCCTATTTCAAAGAAACAGTGAATGTGTAAAACAACTGCGGTATGAATTTGTGCAGGTAAGCTTATCATTGGTACTGAATCTGGAAGTGCATACTGTGTGCTGTGCATGAGCCTGCTGTGCTGCATTTGTTTTGTCTTTTCCAGAGAGTGATGGAGCTAGAGGCAGATGCCATGGGTGATGAGCTGATTTTTGTGGATGAGGCAGGCTTTAACCTCAGCAAGACAAGAAGACGGGGAAGGAACATTATTGGACAACGTGCCATAATCAATGTCCCAGGACAACGTGGTGGAAACATTACCATGTGTGCAGCCATCAGCCAAAACGGTGTTGTTCACCATCATGCAAATCTGGGCCCATACAACACTGCACACATTCTTACATTCCTGGACACCCTGCATGAAATATTCACTCTCATTCAGAGACCAGAGCAGACCAGGTATGTCGTCATATGGGACAATGTTAGTTTCCACCACGCTGTTCTGGTCCACAACTGGTTTATCGATCACCCGCTCTTCATTGTGGTCTACCTCCCCCCTTACTCTCCATTCCTGAATCCAATTGAAGAGTTCTTCTCTTCCTGGCGCTGGAAGGTCTATAACCGTCGCCCCCATCATCGCATAGCCCTTCTAGAGGCAATGGAGGAGGCATGTGGAGACATTGACCAGGTATCATGTCAGGCCTGGATACGACACTCAAGGAGATATTATCCCAGCTGCCTAGCAATGGAAGACATTGCATGTGATGTTGATGACATTTTGTGGCCAGACCCCGTAAGAAGACAAGACTGATTTTTTTTTTCCCTCAGTGATATTCTCCATTATATGTTTTTTTGTGCCTTGACTTGAAAAACACACTTTATGTTTACGTATTTTGATGTGTGTAAATAAATATCCATACACTTTGACCCCTGTGTGTTACTGTATAAGGTACTGAAAACCGATATGCCCTGCACACAGGATAAGCAAAAGCCAAATGAGTTTTTCATTGTTACTGCCAGTGTGCAGTGGCTGCTTTGTGTGCTTACTGATATTATGGCTTATGTGCACCATCGGATACAAAAGTACTATTTTTGAAAGAGTGTGAACAGTTTAGCAAAAAGTTTTTATGCAATTAGTGCAAACGTGCTTTTGCAAGTAATCTAATGTGTTTTGCTATTTGGGTGAAAGGTTTTGTGATTTGTGTGTAGAGTTTTGCAAAAAAAGCCAAAAGTTTCAAAAATTGCATCTAAGCTATCAGAAAAAAAACTGTAATTCAGGATTGATTATTTTCACCAAACCAAGTTTAATGTGTTTGGTGCCATTTGTCTATTCACGTTGAAAATCTACTCGGCCAATTTTGGTGAAATTTGTTAGGTGTGGTTTCAGCCAAGGATTGTTTTAGTGTTTATTAATTAGTTTTAACTAATAATTAGATTTATTTAGTGGCCCCTGTCCAATTACACAACATGATGTACTGAAATCATGAGTATTTCTAGTAAATATATGGATATACATATATAATATAAAGTCATGTTTAATTGATTCATCATGTCTCTTTTAATCAAGGATTAAAAAGTCCCTGAAGAATTTAACTCTTCTATATTTTACTTTCTTATTTCTAACAAATATCTGTTGTCTATGCTCTATTCTATTCTATTCTATGATCTACTGAATATATAAATCTAGATAAACAAATATTTAGTTTCATTTAAAAATATAAATAACAAATTAAATAAAAATAAAAAATAAAATGTTCAGTAATTAAGAAAGCAGCTTTTGATTTTATCAAAACTTACTCAATCAGGAGGAAATTCAAAGACCTATTTTCAGCAGTGGATGAATCCACATTGTATCGATGGTGTGTGTGTGTGTGTGTTCATGGTGATGAACATGTTTTAATGATGACAGCAGTCACACAGGAAAGAGATAAACTACATCAATGCATAAATCAATCTTTGTGTAAATATACACACTTTCTAAATATAATATGTGTTTATTGAGAATGAGCAGGATGGTTTCAGCTGAGCAACATGATGAATAAACTCCCTGTTCACAGCAAATGAGAGATTAAAAATAGGAACGTACATTTTAAAACCCTGAATGCTTTATTTAAATATACATACATTAACACTTCTACAGAACAGTAATGTAGAATAGTACAAGCACTTTTTAGAATAACACATTTAAAATGTAATATAGTTTCTGGCAGAAACTGCCTGCAAGCAAATCAAAGTTCCTACTTTGGCTTCTCACAGCAAGAAGACAACAGAAAGAAGCCGGAAACAAAGAAAAGTCCAGAAGCAGCAACTCTTCACTGGGATGAAGAGTTGAAGAGCTGAGCTGATGCAGCTGGGACGGGTCTCTGCAGATAAAGAGGGTTGCCTCAACCCTCAACTTCTCTTCCACAAATAAAAGTTGATTTTAAACAAACTTTAAACAGAGGTTTTCAAAGCAGTTTGTAAGAAAGTCACAAAAATGAGCTGAACAGCAGTTTTGTCCACAGAATTCTCAGCAGTGAAGAAGGTTTGATGACATTGTCTGGAACCCTGAAACAGCCTCATTAAAACATGCTGCCAAACAAAAATTAAACAGCACAGATTACACATGATGCACGTCAGGAAGATGCTTCTTCTAAAGGAAGTGAACCTGAACATTTATCAAGTTCATTAAACTTTATGTTACACTCGTGTTACTCAAGACTTGTTGTGTTGCTGCTGATGTTCAACTTAAAAGGTTGAAGGGTTGTTCTGCTGAAATTTAACAATCAACATACGAAAACATCTACCAGTGTGGGTGTGTGTAAAATGAATTATTTAATATATCTGCTTCTTCTGTGTCAGAGTCTAGTGATTATTCAAAATACATCAGTGAGTGTTCTGTCAGCGAACAACCATGACGAACGAACGCACAAACGAACGAACGCATGCACGCACGATCGAAGGAACGCACGCACGAACAATCGAACGAACGCACACACAATAAATAGATTTTGTTGATATTGTTAAAATAGTCGCCAACACAGAAGCATGTAATAACTAAACCAAAACAACAGAATATAGATGAACACAGATGCAATGAAACAAGGATCCAGACATGAAGAGACATGAAGCCAGAGCTACACAAAGAGGAAATAAACAGGAAACAAACAGGAAGTCCACTGAAGAAGACCAAATATTCAGAGTCCACCATCACTCATGATAAACTGGTGAGGACGTAAAACATCAGACTCTGGCTCTGGCTATAAAACAGGAAATGTGAAGGAAACAGAACCAGGAAATATAGTCTGTATATAAAAAGACAATATAATGTAGAATACTGCATTTAATAGATTCTCTTCCAACACATGTTCCTGTCGGTCAAATCTGTCAAAAAGCTCCAGAAGAGAAGATTGAAGCTGCTTCTTGTGAGTAGATGCAGGACACACACACACACACACACACACACACACACACACACACACACACACACACACACACACACACACACACACACACACACACACACACACACACACACACACACACACACACACACACACACACACACACACACACACACACACACACACACACACACAGCGGCTGCTGCTGCTTCATCACAGCTTCTGGTGACCTGCTCATGAATAAATAATAAATAAGAGGAGAAGGTGGTTCTGGATGAAGGTGAAGGTCTGGACAGGATGAGGAGGTCCTGGTCTGGTCCTGGTCTAGAGTCTCCTGGACTGATCCAGTCTGACATCTATGATGTCTGCTGTCCCTGCCCCCAGGAAGCAGCTGTCCAATCAACGATCCTCACTTCATCCATTCAAGTGTGTAGAGGCGAATGCTGCTCCAGGTCATAGGTCATCAGCTGTCCATGCTGCAGCAGTCTAACACCAACACACACACAGGACAGGTCACTGGATCTGATTCATACTTGGAATGACAGAACTCAGTTTCAGACCTGTTTTGCAGCTAAAGGTTGGAGATGGAAGTGAAGTGTGATGTTAAAGTGGTTTAGTGATTAAATACAGAGATTAGCCTTCAGCTCTTCATTCAGTATTATTCAGATTCTTATTGAAGGATGTATTGAGTTCATCTCCTCTTCTGAACTCACATTCAGACAGCAAGACTCAATCAAGAGCCAAAAACCCATTCATTGATGGGGGAACAATAAACAACACATTTTCAGAGAATAATATATGGAGAAGACATGAAAAAATACTACCATAATAATCAGCTCCTATCTTCTTTGCAACTTCTCTTACAGGTTTAGGTAGAATATGTTTAGGTTAAAAGTAATAACAGTAGTTATAGCAATGCTACATATTTATTTATATTTATATGTAAGGCAAATAAGATCATGACTCAATAAGGGAAAAAATATGAATATATCTTTGGAGGATCCCTCCCCCTAGTCGCTGTCACTATGGTATTCCAGCTTTTTAGGTCTGATGTTAACCAGTTAAACTGGTAAAAAGAGGCTGATTCTGAACTAATGTTGAACTAGTGGTGTGATAAATGACTTACTGGCTGCTACATGTTAGTATGATTGGTTTCTACCACGTAGCTAGCTGCTAGCTGACTGTCAGAATTAGCCATTAGCCACTGGCCCCGCCCACTGGAAAATAGCATCTGGATCAAACCATTTTGAGAGAGGAGGAGGGAGGGTTCACATTTAGCAGCATTTGTGTGTTTCAATGATATATATGTGTTAACAAGACTTTTGGGGGGGACAACTTTGTGGAAGGGGGGTCATGACCCTTATGATTTACACCTATGGTCTCAATACTCACTTATCCAAGAAAGATGATCTGACTTTACTCTCACATCAAGAATTTATATATTACATTAAAGAACA
>CM060467.1:33635217-33707717 GCA_030544235.1 Lepturacanthus savala
TATTTGAAAACTTTATTTGAAAAACGGGGTTAGCGCTGTTGCCTCACAGCAAGAAGGTTGCAGGTTCAAGACCTCCTTGGGTCCTGGGTCTGGGACCTTTCTCTGTGGAGTTTGCATGTTCTCCCCGTGTCTGCATGGGTTTTCACCGGGTACTCCGGCTTCCTCCCACAGTCCAAAAACATGCTGAGGTTAACTGGCAACTCTAAATTGCGGGTAGGTGTGAGTGAATGGTGTGTGTGCCCCACTGGGCTGGCGACCATCTGGGGTGTATCCCTGCCTCTCACCGTAACGTGCTGGGATAGGCTCCAGCAGACCCCTGTGACCCTAATGAGGAATAAGCAGGTATAGAAAATGACTGATTGACTGACTTTAATGAAAGCTAGTCCTGGTGTCATCCTGGTGACTTGCCTTCACTGCCGCTAGCGATGAAGTCTTCGTTGTGTCCTCCAAAGCAGGAGTGGATGGTGTAGAAGCCCTGGGTCACCCCCTGGTATTTCCTCACCAGCACCCGGTCCTGCAGGTCCCAGAGGTGGACTCCCTGCAAACAGACTCACAAACATCATCTAAACCCCTAGAAACCAGCTCAGGATGCTGTGGTGTCGAACGTGAGGAGGGAGAAAGCTGCTGACCTGAGTGGCAACATTCAGCAGAGCGAGGCGTCCATTCTTAGAAACGGTGAAGGACATGATGGGATGATCTTCCTGGACTCTGAAACAGCATCCGACAGCATCATCCTCAACATCTGTCCTACAGCCTCAACATCTGTGTTGTTAGTTGTTTAGATCATGCTGAATGAGCTCAGGATTAATCTGAAAAACTAAAATATTTCTGATACACAGATATGTTGATTAGATGGATCTGACCAAGCCAGGCTAACTCTGACAATGGATGGATGGATGGATGGATCTATCTATCTATCTATCTATCTATCTATCTATCTATCTATCTATCTATCTATCTATCTATCTAGGGCCATCTTGAATGTTGTGATTTCTTTTCATGTGTGGATTATTTGAGTTAATACCAGTGTCTGGAAGAAATGTCACATGAATTTGCCACATGATTCAAATTGTGTGGTATGACTTTTGGTGGTGATTCCCATTACCATGGTGACGTAGTCGCCATTTTAGTATGAGATTTTTCTCCCATTCATTAGTAGTAGTGCAGCAAAATTCTCTAAAAAGTGTCTAACTTGCCAGCATGGACACGATTTTAATGTCCTATCAATGATTTTTACATCAAACACCAGTCCCTGTTGCTCCAGTATGTCTACTGAAGCTGAGAGTTGTAGGTTTACAGCTTGGTGCCTACTTCCTTCTCTTTCACTCTCATATTGTATTTAATGTCAATCATCCTCTATTTCCAAAATCTTCATACATTCTATAATGTCCCTATGCTCCTCAGCCCCTCAGCTCTCAGGAGATATTATCATTTTGTCTCTTTCATTCATAGTTTTGGATTTATGAGCAGGAGTTTGGGGGGTGTTTCACTTCAGTTTCAGTTCTCAGTGATGTCATCAACTTGCAACACACATGCACACTACTACTCTACTGCATGTGCAATAGTGTAGTAGTGTGCATGCGTGACACCATGGTAACACCCCCAGCTGACATCATGTCAGGCTGAAAGCTGATTGGCTCAGTAAATTTGGGTCTAAATCTTCCACACTCATCAAACTTTGTGAGAGTGATAAAATGAACGCCCTGCAGCCTACTTAGTCACATGGTGGTTACCACAGCGAAGAAGTTGCCATTTTGGTGCAATTAATTTAGATAAAAACGATGTATGAGCCTGCAACACCCACTGCTGACGGGCAACGGCCCAGACCCAACTCTCACTGTTTACTTTCCTATTTTTTTTTTCTCAAACAAATTACGAATGCCCTGGCTTCACCCACTTTACGATAACAATCCTACATAAAAGACTAAGCACTATACTCTCTATATGTACATGTGTAGTACGTGTATGTGGGGATTAACTGTAAATAAATGTGTGATGTAATAATGAATGTGTTGATTTTTCTGTTCTATACTTCTGCTGTTTATAACATCTTCAGGTGAACTGATGACAGCCAGACTCTGCTACTGTTAAAGCTACTCAGTCATGATGGTGACTGACATGTTTCTGTCAGTCAGGTCCTCAAAGTTGTATCCTCGGATGCGTTGGTGGGTGTCAGATGCAAGGACAGTCCGGCCGTCACTCAAACACCACAGGCACTGAACCCGCACCCCCTCCCACGAGTCCAGCAGGTTCCCGTCCAGGTCCTGAGAACAGGGACAACAACAGGAACATTAACAACAAGAAATATCAGGAATCTTAACAACATTAACAACAAGCAATATCAGTAACTTTAACAACATTAACAACATCGACAACAAAGAACATCAACAACAAGGAACATTAACAACAAGAAATATCAGGAACATTAACAACAAGGAACATCAACAACAAAGAACATCAACAACATCAGGAACATCAGGAACATCAACATCAATCCATCAACATTCTACAGCAGGCCTATTCAATTGACGGCCCGCGGGCCACATGCGGCCCAGATGCGGCCAGCCTGCGGCCCAGATGCAGCAGAGGTGATGTTGCGCTTGAAAAATAAAATACCGTTCACTAGTCTCCAGAACATAATATAGATCTATGCATTTTAGTTTATCAAATATCAATAAATATAATGTTAGAATTAGAGCTGTCATTTTAACGCGTTAATTCGATTAATTAATTATGAGTATGTTTCAGTTTGGTGAAATGTTAAATGTACATTGTTCAAATAAAGAAAATGATGAACTAAAGTCACATTAGTTACTGTGGAGGGGGCGTGGGCTGCGCTCGGCTGCAGGGGAGAGACGTGTGGGAGTGGCTCACGGGAACGGCGTCAGGTGAGACAATCACACAGCTGTTGAGAATCTGATGACGAGAAGGCTTTTATACACCCACAGTGACAGCCTGGAGGCGAAGAGAGAGAAGGAGTAAACGGCGGCGACGCAGCGGAAAAAGACGACCCAAACCAAACCTGAGAGAGACTGAATGCTCAATAAATACGCTTTGCGTGAACAGCAACCCGTCTTGTGTCCTGCCTGTCTGTGCTGGGAGAACCCCGTAACACTCGCGTGTTACATTTGGCGCCTGAACAGGGACCGGCACAGGCAGTCGGGACATGTCCGAGCCACAGCAGCTGCAGCCGGTGGCTGCGCTGGCCCAGATGCTGGGGGAGATCGCGGCCATGCACCGGGAGCAGGCGGCGGTGAACCAGCGGCAGTTGGCAGCGATGCAGGAGCAGGCTGAGAGGCAGACTGAGGTGCTGCAGAGTCTGCTGGCCCGTCCAAGCACGTCGCCGGCGTCTCCCCCGTCCCTGCTATCCGGGATGACGCTGCAGAGGATGTCCGCCGCGGACGACCCCCAGACATACATCGAGATGTTCCAGGCCACGGCGGCGGCTGGCCGGAGGAAGAGTGGGCGGTCTGCCTGCTTCCCCTACTGTCCGGGGAGGCTCAGACCGCCGCTCTCAGCCTGCCCGCCGTCGCACGGGGGTCGTTCGCGGGGATAAGGAGAGCGGTCCTGGAGAGGTTGGGGCTCTCCCCGGAAGACCATCACCGCCGGTTCCGCAGCGCCAGGCTGGGGCCATCGGACCGCCCGTTCGTCTACGCGCAACAACTAAAGGACGCAGCGGTCCGGTGGCTACAGCCAGGAGAGTCCGAGGGGGAGGCGCGCATGCTGGAGCAGATCGTGCTGGAGCAGTTCCAGGAGGGGCTGCCAGGGCAGACGGCGGAGTGGGTGAGGTGCCACCGGCCAGCGGACCTCGGCGCGGCCATCATCCTCGCGGAGGATCACCTGGCCGTCCACTCCCGGAGCCACATAACGGTGGCTCAGACTCCAGCAACCGCCCGCCCGTCTCCGGCCCCCCGCAGGAAGTCACTCCCCCCGGCGGCACCCCAACCTCAACCCCGCTCTAACCCACCCTCTTTCTTCTCTACTCCACAGACTCCAGCTGCCACGGCCGCGCTGTTCCTGACCCACAGGGGGCTCCTCAGACGCCAGGGCAGGAGTGTTGGAGGTGCGGGCGGCCCGGACACTTCCGTCGCGAGTGCCCACTAATGCAGGTCGGCCAGGTGATCCGGGTCGCCGGCCCTCCGGCACCCTCCCCCGGTTCAGGGGGGACATACAGCGTTCCGGTAAGGATCCAAGGGGGTGTACATCAGGCGATGGTGGATTCGGGCTGCACGCAGTCCCTAATCCACCAAAACCTGATTCGCCCTGGGGCTTTGGTGGAGGCAGCATGGGTGAATATAAGGTGTGTGCATGGGGACGTTCACAGATATCCCGTGGTGCCAGTAGAAATTAAGTATAGGGGCAAAATGCATAGAGTTAAGGCTGCGGTTAGCTCCCGCCTGGCGCACCCCCTGATTTTGGGTACAGATTGGCCTGGGTTTCATAGCTTGGTGGGGCAATGCATGGGGGTGCGATCACGACCGACAGGGACATGTGGTATGTGCGCCGCTCTCAGTGGTGACGCGAGGTTATCCGACGCTGCAGACGGGGAGGGGGAACCAGCGGGGCCTTCACAGGAGGCCCCACTGGTTCCTGTAATACACTCCACGGAAGATTTTCCACTTGAGCAGTCTCGTGATGATACTCTACGCTTTGCCTTTGACCAAGTGATAAAAATTGATGGTCATACGGTGCACCCTGGGGCGGCGCAGACATATCCACACTTTTCAGTGATTAGGGACAGACTATACCGAGTGAGTCGTGACACTCAGACAGGAGGAGAGATCACCCAATTGTTGGTGCCGAAAAGCCGCCGGGAAATAGTTTTCCAGGCGGCTCACTTTAACCCAATGGCTGGTCACATGGGATCTGAGAAAACACTAGACCGGATAATGGCCCGATTCTATTGGCCTGGCATTCGGGGAGATGTACACCGCTGGTGTGCCTCTTGCCCAGAATGCCAGTTGGTAAACCAACCGGCCATCCCCAGAGCGCCTTTGCGGCCATTACCGCTTATCGAGGTCCCATTTGAGCGCATTGGTATGGACCTCATCGGGCCATTTCACCGGAGTGTGTTAGTTCTAGTGGACTATGCAACGCGATATCCCGAAGTGGTGCCCCTGCGCAACATCTCTGCAAAGAGTGTGGCACAGGCACTGTTTCAGGTCATCTCCCGAGTTGGGATTCCGAAAGAAATCCTAACTGACCAGGGCACCTTGTTTATGTCACGCACACTGAGGGAACTGTACGGATTACTGGGCATCAAGTCTATTCGGACCAGCGTGTACCACCCACAGACCGATGGCCTCGTGGAGCGGCTGAATAAGACTCTGAAGTCCATGATTCGTAAGTTCATACACGAGGACGAGCGTAATTGGGATAGGTGGCTAGACCCTCTGCTGTTTGCAGTGCGGGAGGTACCCCAGGCCTCCACGGGATTTTCTCCCTTTGAGCTGCTGTTCGGCAGAAAACCACGAGGGGTGCTGGACCTGGTTAAAGAAAACTGGGAGGAAGGTCCGAGCCCCAGCAAAAACGAGATTCAGTACGTCCTGGACCTTAGAGCAAAACTCCATTCACTTGGGCAGTTGTCACGGGAAAATTTGCTCAGGGCCCAGGAATGTCAACAGCACCTGTACAACAGAGGGGCTAGATTGAGACAATTTTCACCGGGAGATAAAGTGCTTGTATTACTCCCTTCTTCCAGCTCCAAATTACTCGCGAAGTGGCAAGGGCCCTTTGTGGTCACACGGCGAGTGGGCGATGTTGACTATGAGGTTGTGCGTTCCGACAGGGGAGGAGCAACACAAATCTACCACCTCAACCTCCTAAAAGCATGGAGGGAGGCGGAGTCTGCTTCTCTGGTGACCACGATCAAGGAGCGAGATGAGTTAGGGCCTGAGGTGCCAAATTCCACCAATCCAGCCTCGCTCCTTTGTGAAAACCACCTCACTCGGTCCCAGAGAGCAGACGTTGCCCTGTTGCAACAGCGGTTTGCTGATGTGTTCTCCCCCCTCCCGGGACGCACAAACCTCATAGAGCACCATATAGAAACATGCCCAGGCGTGACTGTTCGTTCACGGCCTTATCGGCTGCCTGAACACAAACGAAAAATAGTTCAGGCTGAATTGGCGGCAATGCTAGAGATGGGAGTAATAGAAGAGTCCAACAGTGCCTGGTGTAGCCCCATTGTTCTTGTCGTCAAGAAGGATGTGTCTATACGGTTCTGCGTGGACTATCGCAGGGTGAATGATGCGTCACGGTTCGATGCCTACCCAATGCCCCGGGTCGACGAGCTCCTGGATTGGCTTGGTACTGCTCGCTTTTTCACGACACTGGATTTGACGAAGGGCTACTGGCAGATTCCCTTGTCTCCAGAGTCCAGAGAGAAAACGGCCTTCTCCACTCCGTACGGTTTGTACCAATTCGTCACGCTTCCCTTCGGGCTGTTCGGGGCCCCGGCCACGTTCCAGCGACTCATGGACCGAGTGCTGCGGCCGCATGCTGCATATGCTGCCGCCTACTTGGATGATGTTATCATCCACAGCAACAGCTGGGCGGAGCATGTGCGGCAGGTGGCCTCGGTGCTCGAGTCGCTGAGACGGGCTGGGCTCACCGCCAACCCGGGGAAGTGTGCAGTTAGACGGAGGGAGGTACGGTATCTGGGGTACCACTTGGGTGGCGGGCAGGTGCGGCCCCAGGTGGACAAGACTGCAGCAATTGCAGCCTGCCCAAGGCCCAAGACAAAAAAAGAGGTGAGGCAGTTTTTAGGGCTGGCGGGTTACTACCGACGGTTCATGCCCGACTTCGCGGACCTGACCAGCCCACTAACTGACCTGACCCGAAAGGGTGCCTCAGATCCGGTCCAGTGGACGGAACAGTGCCAGCTGGCGTTTGAGAGGGTTAAACAGGCCCTCTGTGGGGAGCCACTTCTCCACACACCTAACTTTTCTCTCCCCTTTATCTTGCAGACCGATGCCTCGGGCAGGGGGTTGGGGGCCGTCTTGTCCCAGGAGGTGCAGGGGGTCGACTGCCCAGTGCTATACATCAGCCGGAAGCTGTCGGAGAGGGAGACACGATATAGCACAGTGGAGAAGGAGTGTCTGGCTATCCGGTGGGCGGTCGATGCCCTGTGGTATTACCTCCTGGGACGCCCGTTCACCCTCTGTTCGGACCACGCCCCGCTCCAGTGGCTCCACCGCATGAAGGACACCAACGCCCGGATCACCCGTTGGTACTTGGCACTACAGCCATTTAAATTTAAGGTGGTCCATAGGCCGGGGGCACAGATGGCCGTGGCTGACTTCCTCTCCCGCTCACAGGGCGGGGGGGGGGAGTTGGTTAGGCCGGATGGCTCCCGGCCTATATCGGGCGGTGGGGGTATATGGAGGGGGGCGTGGGCTGCGCTCGGCTGCAGGGGAGAGACGTGTGGGAGTGGCTCACGGGAACGGCGTCAGGTGAGACAATCACACAGCTGTTGAGAATCTGATAACGAGAAGGCTTTTATACACCCACAGTGACAGCCTGGAGGCGAAGAGAGAGAAGTAGTAAACGGCGGCGATGCAGCAGAAAAAGACGACCCAAACCAAACCTGAGAGAGACTGAATGCTCAATAAATACGCTTTGCGTGAACAGCAACCCGTCTTGTGTCCTGCCTGTCTGTGCTGGGAGAACCCCGTAACACTCGCGTGTTACAGTTACATTATCCGAGTGCTGGAACAATTCCAGTGGCTCGTTTCAGTGTAATTATGCTGTTTCGGTGTCTGTCTGTGCCGTTTGGCACGGAGCGACAAGTCTGAGCACATCTCTGGTTGCTATGCAACGCGAGGCGAGCCGAGCCGAGCTAAACAAATGTGTTTCTGGTTGGCTGATGGTCACGTGGTCACGTTATCAGCAATTGCTATATTGAGCTTAAGTGCCTATTTGAGACAGCCTTATTTTATTTCAGAATTTTATTTTATTAACTGAATTATTATATTATATATTATTATAATTATTATTTGTTTTACATTTATGAATAATGCACCTGGCCTAACTGGTTTAATGTGCTGGACCTTTATTTTTGGATTTAATTCATGAAGCACAGTTCACCAATAAAACATTGGATTTCAGATCTTCTCTTCTTACTGTATTCAACTGATTAGTCATGCACTACAATTTATTAATATCCTAGAATTCAAATTCTTTATCAGGAGACCTTTAGCAGATATGAAATTAAAATGTGATTAATTTGATTAAATAATTACAACATTTGAAAATAGTGTGTATTGAGTGCCCTGGCTTCATCTACTTTAAGTGTCCTACATAAAACACTAAGCACTGTGCTCTATACAGTATGTACATGTGTATGTGGGGATGAAATGTGTAGATGTTATCAGGTCCAACATGTTGGAGATATGAGGCCAACAGACTGAATCTGATGAGCAGACACTCTCAGGACTATTATATTATATTCACAGGACTCTGCATAGTGGTATGAATTAGTTACTTATGTGAATTAGAGTAAATGCAGCTCTGGATTCTGTCATCATAATCATCATCATCATCATATGATGATGATGATATAACAGCCATCCCTCCTTTTGTGGCAAATTGACTACTTCAATTCAATTTAACCATGGTCTTGTTTATTGGAATCATGTGATGAAGTTGTGATATCTTAGAATAAAATGATGTTAATGATGAAGATGATGTGAGTACAGATGCATTCCCTCTGGATCCTCATTCATTGGACACATGACAGTCACACTGCAAAAAGTTAGTCACAGACCTTTTATATGCAGCCATTAATGGCACAAAGAAACATTATTCCCCTGCTGCAGTCTGCATTTACTCTGAACCAAACCAGACTGTGTGTGACATTTATACATAAGCGTGTTGTAGAGTTACTGGACGTGTTTCATGTTGTAGATCATAGGTGTCCAACCCAAGGCTCGGGGGCCAAATCTGGGCCGCCACCTCATTTTCTGTGGCCCCTCCAGAGCTTCACAGACTGGTGTGATTTATTGAGAGAAAGTGAATAAATGTTTTAAGTTAATGGAGACACGCTGGTCACGTTGTCTTTGTACGACTTCATTAACTCCAAAATCTTTTTCTCAATCGGCCACAAAGGTTGTTTCAAAACAGGAAAGTTTCTGTTTGTTCCTTCTTTTCCTTTGTTGAAGTACATCTGTCAGTACTTTCTGGTACTTTCTATTCTTTAATATTTAGCATAGCAACACTAAACCATAGATTCATTAAATAAATCAATAGTTAATAGTGGTTATCAGCATATTCTGGTATGAGTCTCTAGATATCTGTAATGATTTTACATGTTTAATAATTAGACACTAACAACAATACAACATTATTTCTGCATCAGCAGATTTTAAATTCTGGTTAAAAATCTGTGTAAATTGTCACCAGCACTATTATGAGTGGAGAGGTAATTATCTAATATAATAGCATATTATAATAATAATACATAGATACATATATATGATCTTTATAATTGGCCCTTTGAGTGAAATCAGAACACTGATGTGGATCAAACTGAGTTTGACTTCCCTGTTGTAGAGTTACTGGATGTGATTACTGGGACAAATACTCACACACTGGTAGAACTGGCCTCTCTGGCCTCCAGTGACAAAGCGTTTTCCATCTGGATTCCAGGCCACACTGGTCAGGCTGTCCTCATGAGACTGACTCATCTTAGTCCGTAACTCCCCCGTCTACCAACACAGACGAGAGTAGAGTCAGGTTGATGTGGTTACCTGTGAATACCTAATCAGCTGATGTATACATTTAAAACAATTGATCAGATGATTCACTTTAATGATTCAGCATCAACTCTATTGAGCTTTTTAGCCTCTTTTACCTCATTGTTTTTTTTTTTTTTTACATGTTCACTGAAATCTACCTTTTTCACATCTCAGCACTTAAACACTTAATATCATAATTGATTGGTTGTTTTTACAAATTTATAGAGCTGGGTGGTTATTATTACTTACTTTACATTACATGGCAGTAAAGACTGAGACTAAACTATATCACAGTCCTCATTCTCAAGTTCAAGCTCAGTTAACAGGATGGTCTGAGTTAATGCACATCCCCAACAGTTAGTTAGGCTTCTTAATACAAAACCCCCTCTGGTTTATCTCAGCAAGGAAAAACTGGCAAAGTACCAAAGTAGTAGTTGATTTGTCCAATTTCAGTCTTCATATTAGCTTTAACTGGACTTTAGTTTGTGTTAACACGGAACCAAAGACTGGATTTTGTGCTTGAAGTCTTACAGACTCAGAGGGATATTTTCCTGACCCATATAAAGAGGAAGGTTGCTGCTGGTTCAGCTTGGATGAAGAATGAATAGAAGTTTGTGGGTAATAACAGCAGAGGAAGGTGAGTTTTAACAGTTCAAAACAACAATACTACAACACTGGTAGGAATTTCACAGTTGACCATGAAGAATCACACAGTTCTGTGCAGCAGATGGATTGCAGTGACAGCTGGTTGTCATGGAGACACCAGTGACAGCTGGTTGTCATGGAGACCTCAGTGATAGCTGGTTGTCATGGAGACATCAGTGACAGCTGGTTGTCATGGAGACATCAGTGACAGCTGGTTATCATGGAGATATCAGTGACAGCTGGTTGTTGTTTAACCCAGTGCTTGTAATTTGGAGCTAAATATATTTGAGCTAGAGCTGCAAAATTAAATCACAGATATTCACATACTTTGAGTTTTCTATACCAGAAGCACATCAGCATTTCACAAGACTAAAGATCTTCAAATATTTACATCTACACAAACCTATATTCTCCTATATTCAGCATTTCCCCCATTCCATGAATGTACCTGCATGAATGACATAATTACAGTGTAGAGGATGGAGTTCTGCTACACACTGCACACTATATAATAGTCTAATATCTTCCTGCAGTTTTCTTCAACAAATTGACTTGGAAATGCAAGACTCATCAGCTAAGAGCTGTCCATTTGTGAGAAAAACAGAGATATGGTAACACAGCTGTGGAAGCTTCACAGACATCAGCTGATCCTAACTGATGTGATACACATGGCACAGAGGGCTAGTTAGCTCCCTGTTGTTTTGTTGGTGAATTTGAAGATGAATGCAGGAGCCTGAGGTTGTACCTGAACATTCCACAGCCACAGCTCAGAGCAGTCATCAGGGCCACAGGCGATTAAGTAGGCATCATCAGGGCTCCACGCCAGGTAAGAAACGCCATAAGCATGACCCTCCAGGGTTTTCATCAGCTTTAGCTGCTGAGTTTCCTGTTGACCAACAGAAAAACACAGAATCAAGTAGCCAGCTTCTGGTACCTGCTCTGAGATGATCAATGATCAGTGACTCATAGATTACCGAGTCAACATGCCACACGATGACTGTCGTGTCTTTGGAACCAGTCGCCAGTTTGGTGCCATCGTTGGAGAACTTGCAGAACCAGACCTCATTACAGTGTTCAGTGAGGATCTGCTGGGTGTAGCAGGGGAACTGCTTTCTGAAATTAGACAGACACAATTAAACCAGGTGACAGGGGTCAGACATCCTGAAACCATAGAGGTGTGCTGAGTCCTGGAACAGGTTGTTACCAACAATAAACTTTGTGAGGCAGAGAAATGAAGCCACTGTGGGAGTTCCTACTGCAATTCATCGAATGGACACAAACGCTGAATACAAACTCAAATCTAAACTTACAGATCCCAGGATAAAATGAAAATTAACAGTGACTGCGTGGCTTGTTATTGGTCCAGTATGAGCATGGCTTGTTACTGGTCTAGTATAACTGTGGCTTGTTACTGGTTCAGTATGACCGCGGCTTATTACTGGTCCACAATGAATGTGTTGTTACTGGTCCAGTATGAGCATGGGTTGATACTGGTCTAGTATAAGTATAGCTTGTTACTGGTCCAGTATGTTGTCTGTCGCTTGTTACTGATCCAGAATGAGCGTGGGTTGTTACTGGTCTTGTATAAGTGTGGGCTGTTACTGGTGCAGTAAAAGCGTGGGTGTTACCGGCTGCAGGCGTGGTCCAGCAGCAAGGACACTGAGTCCAGTCCACTATCCAGCGTGGTGTTATGATAGAGGCAGCGCTCCCTCTGCAGCTCCACGGCCTGCTTCAGCAGCGTCTGTAGGCGGCGAGGAGGCAGCATAACGGATGGTGGCAGGTAAGCTGCAAACACAGATTACATTTAAATGCTTCTGAATTCTTAAAGGAAGAAAAGACAATGGCAATTATACCTTTTTCAACTAAATGAAACAATGCAGGGTTGTTTGAGTATGTGCAGAGGGAGGCTCCGATAGGTCAGACTTAAGCAGCATAAAACAGAGAGCAAAGGCAGGGCAGATCAGTACAATTCAGATCAGGGGGACTGTTCCTCCAGATCTCACTGTCATTGCCCATGTAAGCATTGAAGTCCCACAGCAGAACCAGGGAACTCTCCAACACCCCTTACAAAGTCTTCAAAAACGGTGGGGACTCTGAACACATGACAGTCAGGACCCATTCCCCCTTGACGGTGGAGGGAGGCTACTCTCTCATCCACCAGGGTGAACCCCAGTGTACAGGCACCGAGTTGGGGGCACTCCAGAGGAAGAGAGTTGAAGCTCTTCAAACTAGTGCTGTCAGTCGATTAAAAAAATTAATCAAATTAATTACAGGATTTTGTAATTAATTGATCAAATTAATTGCATTTTAATGTCATATCTGCTAAAGGTCTCCTGATAAAGAATTTGAATTCTATGATATTAATAAATTGTAGTGCATGACTAATCAATTGAATACAGTAAGAAGAGAAGATTTGAAATCCATTTTTTTTTTATTGTTGAACTGTGCTTCATGAATTAAATCCAAAAGTAAAGGTCCAGCACATTAAACCCTAAACCACTGAAATGAGCACACTGGAATTGTTTCAGCACTCGGATAATGTAACTAATGTGACTTTAGTGCATCGTTTTCTTTATTTAACATGGGATGTTGACAGGGAGCTTCTTCTCCTTTTTTAACGGAACGCTGTTCTGGTCGTGAATCTTTTAACGGAATGTAGTTCCGGACAGTTCCGCCTCACTTTTCACCCCTGGGCTCGCCACCAATACCGATACTCGTTAATTGCGTAAAAATTTTTAACGCGTAAAATTGCAGCGTAATTAATTAATCGAATTAACTCGTTAAAATGACAGCTCTACTTCAAACTTTTAATCATACTTTTTTGCCTTTAGTCCTGAGAAATCAAGGAACATCAGAGGCATAAACCACTAATATTGAGATACTTGCGAAGATTCAGGAAATGACCCAAGTAATTGTTTTCCTAACTTATGGGCATCATTTCTTATTTCCTACCCATTTAGGACTAAACACTTTTTCACAATTTCACAAATTTTTAATTAATCCAATAATGTGCAGATTGATTGAAAACATCTTTATTTATTGTAATGTCTGAAGTGCCACATAAGGTTTCTTGAGGTTCTTGAGGAATTCTGGGTTCTGTAATGTTTGTCTAAGAGGGTCACATGATAAGGAATTTATGACTACATGGTCCCTGGGAGACAGCTGTCCAGTAGAATTGAAGAACCATATTCTTTGAGTCCTATATAAATTGGTAGTTGGAGGCTTTGCTAGAGAGATCACATTGAGACCACACCCCCCTCCTGGTTGTGGACGGGGGTGTGGTGCATCAGCTGTGGGAGAGAGGTGTGGGGAGGGCTCAGGGGAGCAGCGCCAGTTGAGAGTGATTGGGCAGTTGGTTACAGGTGTGCTAATTACTCTCATCCTCTCTTTAAAAAACTTCACATCACTGCTACCTCATAAACAACATTATCAGTGTGGATCAGAGGGCAGAAATCAAATATATTTATTATTAGAACTGAATGCATTGCATAAGAGGGCTGCAGTTTGAATATTGAGTCATTACAGCAGTAAGGAAGCCACATAACACAGGTATAAATTTATCCAAAATCCCTAGGCTTTCTAAAGTAGACTAAGTCAGTATTTGAAGCAGAAAAACATTAGAAGCATTAAAGCTTTCGCTCGAACTGGAATCTGTGTGAAGAAATAGTCCTCCATGAATTTTTTATGTATACTGCATGTTGGCCAGAGCGTGTGAGCAGAGCAAGAGTGGGAAGGGATGAACATTTGTCCAAGCACTAAAGGATGGTAAAGGTGGTTTCACCTTCACCATCCTTTGTGTTGTCCCACTCCAGTTTCACTCCATTACCATTCACATCATGAGCCTGGTAAGGAAAGCAGCCTAAAGTTCAGTTGACAACACATATAGGCTCACGTAAAAAAAGGCATGTTAATGGTTAATGAGTTAATCACTGCATAACTATAGTGTGTATAGAGTACCATCTCCTGATGAAAATGGAACAGAACAACTCCGCAATATGTGCATGCCTCTAGAACCCCCCCCAACCTGCATGATACTAACCCCTCTGTAACACCTTCAAACACACACACACCTATCTGTAACACCTTCAAACACACACACACCTATCTGTAACACCTTAAAACACACACACGTTGTGCACAGTACTTGCCTCAAGTGCAGCACCATTAATATGTTGTGCCACGCTGATACCAAATAAAATGTGGTTTATTTAGTCTCACGTGGAGTATGATAAAAATGTTGGCTACGCTGATACCAGATAAAATGTGTGATTTATTTAGCCTCAGCAGCCATAAATGTTGGGTCTTGAACTAATTCTTCAGGTAGAATTGACTATCAGAAAGAATCAATAATTATTGGAAATAATTATGTATTCATTAAAAGTTTTAGAATTTCGGGGCACCACCTCTCGGTTGAGAGGAAAAGATAGTCAATTCTCTGATTCAGTCTCATGAATTGTAATAATCTATTAATTTGGACATCTGATTAACAATTAACTTAATAATAGAAACCAGGGTCATCATATTAATAGCTATTAATAGCTGAAGGGTTCGGAGTTCTAAAGTAGAGGTTGGCAGAATTCATTATTGTTCAACATTACATAGATACATTTAGTTTAGATTGTTTATTGTGTGTTTTTACTTTTGTATTTTTATGAATAAATGCTTTTGAGTCATACATTCTGCCTCTTTAATGTCGTACAATAATGAATTCTGCCAACCTCTACTTTAGAACTCTGAACCCTTCACCTATTAATAGCTATTAATATGATGACTCTGGTTTCTATTATTAAGTTAATTGTTAATCAGACAATTCATGAGACTAAATCAGAGAATTGACTATCTTTTCCTCTCAACCGAGAGGTGGTGCCCCGAAATTCTAAAACTTTTAATGAATACATAATTATTTCCAATAATTATTGATTCTTTCTGATAGTCAATCCCACCTGAAGAATTAGTGCAAGACACAACATTTATGGCTGCTGAGGCTAAAAAAATCACACATTTTATCTGGTATCAGCGTAGCCAACATTTTTATCATACTCCACGTGAGACTAAATAAACCACATTTTATTTGGTATCAGTGTGGCACAACATATTAATGGTACCGCACTTGAGGCAAGTACTGTGCACAACATCCATGTTGCATTAAGTTTTCCTCAGAAACCTTCCTCTTCTTGTGTTTTAATGTTATTCATTGCTAGCTTTGATGTCACACACAGGATGACGTATACAGCATGTTGCTGGTCAACATAGCTATTAAAACTAAATTTAGTTTGAAATGACAAGATCACACTCGAATATCCAGAGAAATAAATATTACAGCGGAAAAAACAAGATAAAATCAATTAATTGGACATCACTTTTTTTCCCTCCCCAAGATGACCTCTCCCTCACAGCCGCATGGTGACCTCTGGTCTATGGATAAACAGCAGTGGTCGTGCTGAGGAGTTAAATCATGGACTCACTCTGCAGCTTATCCAGCAGCTTTGTTCTGGACGTGGTTCCTTTGCCTTCCCACTCTGCTTTAGTTCGTAGGTCGTCTGCATGGCTGCACATCAGGTACCTGCAAAATACAAGAAGGCATGTTGTCACCCACTACAACACACACTCAGTGAGTAGGCAAGTAAGGAATGAATCACTCTGTCCAGGACTGGGTAGCACCATTGTTTATACTGGTGCCAGGCAAAAAAAGTCTTACAGACGGGCAAAAAACAGGCAAAAAACACAGTCTTAGATAACACATATTCCAGACTATATGTACCAGACATTTTTTTATTCTTTTGTCTGCTTTTATTCTTTCTTGTACCAGATTTTTTTTTTTTGCCTGGCCCTACTCCTTCATACAACCAGGATGTAGAAAAAAAATGCTTTTATTGAAAATATTAAAGCACAGTAATGACTAAAGCCTTACTATTAACGAGCTCATTTCAAACTAGTTTCACTAATTTCAGTTGCACCACATTAATGTATGCAGTGTCTTTTGTTGTGTCCACAGAGGTAATACGTACCAGCAGAGATATAAAGGCTGGGAACCAGGCTTAGATTCAGGCTACAGTTCACTGTGTTTAGGTTGGTCACTGTGAGGAGTTTAGTCTGATGTTAGAGTTGCAACCTGCATGATACTAACATCTCTGTAACATGACCATCACCTTCAAACGCACACACAGTGACTTTAAAGCCCCCCTAGTCTTTGTGAATAAATTCATTTGACTAATGCCTCTTCTTTACAACTCTGAATCCTTCAACCCTTACAAACTACTGATAAGATGATCCTGCTTTATATTATGAAGTTAATTGTTCATCAGATCTCTGAATTGACAGTTTAATATAATTTATTAAATCAATTCATATGAATTCACCGCTAGACCTTGTAAATGAGCTCTATTTTTGATGAATAAATAATTATTTCAGATAATTACTGACTATTTTTTGATAGCCATTATCATCTGAACAATTAGGGCAAGACACTACAAGTTTATTGATGAAGCAGGAACAACACTTCACTAGTCATCACTTTGTAGTGCTAAGCGGTTACCAATGAGCCAAAAAAGTTAAAATTATTTCACATGCAAAGAGAACTAAATACTAATAATACTAAATATAAACTAAATACAAAGACACACAGTAAAATACAGTCTATTAATTATTCATCAACACATAAATATTACAAATTGGGCTTTCATTCACCCTTGGTGTTATTTATTGACAAGTAAATCATTCCTCCTTAAAGAATTCATCTTCAAAATCATTCAGGATCCATATTTCATGACAGCTTCCTGCTTGGCCTATAGCGGACTGCAGAGAAGATCTAAGACTCTAAGAAGGACTGGTTAACAAGTTACTAAGCTATGCTATAACTTACACCACCTTTGTGTATCTATACATTTCACAAAAAATCTGGAAATTATTTTGGTAGATTATTTCTGTTGGAACCATGTTTCTTGGTAATAGATTTTATATTACACTGGAAAGCCTGTTTATTCCCCTTTTAAATTGTGCCCCATATATAGGGAACATGCATTTGTTGGATGAGCAGCACATGTAGCTTGTAAACCTGCTAAATCTTTTCTGCCACTGCCATGTCCCCTCTGTAGAGTCTTTATACTGATCACTGTTGTCAGCATCAATCATATGCCTACCTAATCTCTACTTCAACATGGAAAACATAGACTTCAACTCTAAAACATTTAATAACACTGATGCTTCCCTTGTAATGAATAAAAGAGGAACTGACCCACTCAAGATGTGGATGCGCTCTGTGTTGTACTTGAGAGGAGTGAGCTCAGCTCGGAGGACCTGCAGGGCCTCCAGGACCTTCCCGTCCTCCAGAAACTCCAGGTACTTCTGCTGCAGCAGCAGAAACTTCATACGCTGCACAGAGGACACCAGAGGACAGACGATAGACATCACACTGTCTCATTTAGTTCTTTCATTCTGAACGATTCACAACACCATACATTCCGTATCACACCAGCACAAGGACCAACACCTCGACCAGCACCTGGTTACCAGCTGGACTAACACCTGGACCAACACCTGGTTATCAGCTGGACTAACACCTGGTTACCAGGTGGACTGACACCTGGACCAACACCTGGTTATCAGCTGGACTAACACCTGGTTACCAGGTGGACTGACACCTGGACCAACACCTGGTTATCAGCTGGACTAACATATGGACAAACACCTGGTTATCAGCTGGGCCAGCACCTGGACTTACACCTGGTTATCAGCTGGACTAACACCTGGACCAACATCTGGTTATCAGCTGGACCGACACCTGGACTAACACCTGGTTACCAGCTGGACTAACACCTGGACCAACACCTGGTTATCAGCTGGACTAACATATGGACAAACACCTGGTTATCAGCTGGACTAACACCTGGACCAACACCTGGTTATCAGCTGGACTAACATATGGACAAACACCTGGTTACCAGCTGAACTAACACCTGGTTAAGCTGCCCACAGCTGAAGGTCCATCGTCTGGTTTGAGGCTGTGATTTAATTGACATTTTGTTTGGCAACATGTACTATTTAAATATTTATAATATTAAATAATAAATATTTTACTAAGCATTAAACATAATATTTTTACTAATTTGTTGATTATTGTTAATTGTAGCTAATTTGTCAGTTGTGTAGACTGAGGGAGCTGATGGGATTACACTGTGATGGGACATAAGGAGTGATTGATTGGTTGATTGTGGACATTGTTTGCTTTTATTCTCTAATAACTCACTCTCGATCTGCAAACCTCTCCAACTATTGCCTCATCTCCAATCTTCCATTCCTTTCCAAAACCTTAGAACACATTTTCTCTTTCCAACTCCAATCCCAGCCTCCAGTCTGGTCTCTGTTGGTTGTCAATGACCTGCTCATCTCTGCTCACTCTCAACATCTTGATACTTCAGACTCAGCTCAGCCCCTGATACAGTGAGTTATCCCATCCTCCTTCAAAGGGTGCAACAACCTTGGAAGTTTTCCTACATATGACCTCCCCTACCCTTAATATCCCCCTCCTACCTTGCCTCACTTTTATGTAAAAGTAATAACATTTTATTATTATTTTGCATGTCTTTTATATTATTATATGAACAACATCATTATCCCTAGTGTGGTCACTCTGTCTTATAGAACTGCTACTGAAAGATATACACAAATATAATATTTGATTTCAGTCGTACTGATACAGATGTTGATTGCTTTTAAATGTTCATTTGTCAAAGGAGATCAAACCTACCACTATGGCGCTCGGAGAATGCATCAATGCCTTCAGTTCATTCAGGTCACTTTCAGCCTGAATAAAGAAGGCAGATTAGACACATCAGAATAACAGGTTAAACTTGTAGCATATGCATTCAGTGATTAAATTCATAGGATTTCCTCTATGTGGCCTAAATAAAATGTACACATCCCTGTGATGAGGAACTCCTAAGAACAAGAACTTGGTTCAACCTTGTCCCACTCTCCTTCCATGACATGGTTGCGGAACTTGGTGGCAGACGGGTGCTCCAACCTGCAGCCAGACTCCTGCAGCAGAAGGTCCACAGTCTGACTGAAAACACACAGCAGAGAAAACATCCATGACCTGGGACAACATCCATGTTTAATACTGAGACTTAACACTTTTATCTGTGGGTGACATGGTGGAGTAGGGGTTAGCGCTGTTGCCTCACAGCAAAAAGGTCGCAGGTTCAAGACCTCCTTGGTCCTGGGTCTGGGAGTTTGCATGTTAATTGGCGACTCTAAATTGCCCGTAGGTGTGAGTGAAGGGTGTGTGTGCCCCACAATAGGCTGGTGACTGGGGTGTATCCCTGCCTCTCTGGGATAGGCTCCAGCAGACCCCTGTGACCCTAATGAGGAATAAGCAGGTATAGAAAATGACTGACTGACTGACTTTTATCTGTAATAGGGAACTGTAAGCACTACAGAGCATACCTCGGTCATACAGAGTTAGTTAGTTTCACTCCTTCCATATGTTTGATGTTTGCATCCAGTATGAGCCAGACACACCACATAAACACCAGGGGTAGTGGTCCTCTGAGCCAGGGGGTCCCAATATAAATGTAAAAAAAATATATCTGATGAATCTCAACAATAATAACTTAACTTTTACATATTTTACATAACGTTTACATATTTTTATTTTATACGTATTAAAGTCATTTAAATTGCGATGATGTGAGCACAAACACTCAATAATGCATGAATAAAAAAAAAAACAACTAAATAACATTTGAGTTATGTCTTAGCCAACAGAAGGAAGGTAAAAGCCTGTAAAGTGGGCCTATATAGCCTACTTTTTAATAAATAAACACATTTTATGAATAAAGCTGTATTAGTTTTTTGTTTTGTTTTGTTTCTAATAATTTGAGCTTCGATGTGGATCAGATTGAGAATTAATGACAATCCATGTTGAAGAGCTTCTTCATGAGGGAGGAAACAGGTAGAAACTCAGGGTTTCTACAAGTTAAACCTGCCAGCAGCAGGTTATGTTCACTGAGTCTGTTACCATGGAGACTGAGTCGGTTACCATAGTGACTGAGTCTGTTACCATGGAGACTGGATCACAGTTTCAGTTCCCTCTCTTTATGGAAAAGATAACTCAGAGTTTCCCTCATCTCTGGGTTAACTAACTCTAACCCGATTCCTGGATTAAACCCCAGGTTTAATGGTCCTCTGAGTCAGTGGGTCCCGATATCTATGGACAAATAACATCTTATGAACCTTTACAGTAATCAGTAACTTAACTGGTAGACAACATGTGATGAGGAGTCCCAGCTTATCTGTGATTAATCTACAACAAGGTTCTAAAGGTATAAGCAGTGGAGGGAAGTCAACGCCCCTTAAACTCTAGTAAACATCTAGTAAACACACGGTATATATCCAGTAAACAACCAGTAAACATCTAGTAAACACCCAGTAAACAACCAGTAAACATCCAGTGTGGCTGCACTGACATGCTCCTCAACAAAGATGTTGGTGAGTCCAATATAGAAAATGTGGATCTCCAGACACGAGGCCTGCAGACTGACATGTATAGGTGTGTGTATGTGTGACGTCACTGCTGACAGACGGGTTGGTGGACCTTCATGGGGACCAGCAGAACTTACTTGAGTCCCAGGTCGTGTAGGTGCTGTCCTATGAGGCGGATCACGTCCTCCTCAGACTGGGACAGCCGCTTCTTCTTCTTCATGTCGCTGTTGTTGTTGTTGTTGGTCGCAGGCTGAGCCGGCACTCCGTTGTTGTTGTTGACAGCGTTTCCGTTGTTGACCATCAGTCCGTTGGAGTGAGCGGCTCCGGCGGAGGACGCCTCCCCGTTCTGTGCAGCGATCCTACAGGACGTGTCCGGGTCTGGGTCCGGTCCTCCGTTAGCCTGCATGTTGTCCGGTTCACAACCGGACTCGGTGAGATGTTGGCGGCTGACAGGGGGAGAGAAACAGCGGAACCGCCGCGGCCGAGGCCCGCTGACCCAGATGCAGCCACGGACTGCCTGCTCCGCGACGGCCGAGCTTGATCCGCGGCGATGACCGCGGCGATCACCTGGTTACCGGCTCGGTGACGGACACACGGCAGCCTGAGTCACCCCGACAACCGCATGGTTTTGATCCGCTGGTCGCCGACGACGTCAGGATTCGTCAGTTGTTGTTGTTGTTGTTGGCTTGTTATTGTTGCTCTCAGACAGCTGCAGCCTGTTATGGACATACGCAGTGACGTCAGCGGAAATTCCTTCACGTCTTCTCGTGCGGCTGCGTCGCCGCCAGGGGGCGCTGTCCTCTGAAATGTCCATGGATGTATATTATAGCTGGATACCAGACTGAAAAATGGCCGCCATTAATTTCAATGGAAGTTGCTTGTCTGGCGCACACGCCGAAAATGTTCCCGACTTCCGGGGTTATTTCCGCGTTATGCGGCCCATAGAGACTGCGCAGTAGAGTCACCTCCCATGATGCTCTGGGGCCTCCCATCAGGTCGATGAGAACATAGAGAACGTGTAAAAAAACTCGTCCTCTCTCCCGAGGATTCCTGCGCTGTGTCACACAACTGTGACGTCACGCTGGGAATAAAGACTTTTCCGGAGCTTTTCTGGCCGTTAGAAAGGTTTTTGACGGATAAAAAGCCCATGACTTAAAAATATGGAATACAAAGATCAGTAATTATCAGGGTTATAGCTGGGGTGTCCTGGAGACAGATTTATCTGCTTCTCTTTCACTATTGTGGTCTATGGGAGGTTGTTGCAGTACCACGAGCGTAGAAATCAGCTGCTGCTGAGAGGAGGATCCATATCCAGGTTTTATAATACATCCATGGAAACAATGATAGAAACAGCGTGACGTCACAGCTGCAGCTTTTGATTGTTGTTTGTAGTCAGGGTGCAGGAATTATGACAGTAAAGGTGGTCTTTATTAGATTTCTTTAATCAACTCACCTAAAAATGACAAACAACTGAAATGCATGAGGGTAGACTGTACACCCAGGATTGAGGTTTGTTGAGAACAGACTGAGTCCATGTACAGTCTATTACAATCACCAAGTTGCAAAAAAAATGATAAGAAATAAAAGCCCAGGGTTTATGGTTTTGATGCCTTCTGCTGGTTTTACATTCTACAAATTCTGTTGTAAATAAAATCTAAATCAAATACAGAGTTGACACATCCAATAGGCAATTTTTTCCCAAGCCTGAAATTGAAATACAAATCAGGAAAAAAACTATAGTCCAGAGTGGTTCCTCTGTATTATTGGCACTTTCACTTCTGTGAACAAAGAAAACATCTTTGTCATTTCCAATAAATTAATCTGACCAATAAACACTGTCTAAACTTTATGTACAGGATCACTTTCTTTGAATAGAACAAAAATCATCTGTTACATTATAAAAATGTGAATTAAAGGAGGGGGAATGATTCAACATTTCCTGATGATAGGAGAGTGTCACTTTTGTAGAAAAAGAAACTATTGCACTTTCAACCCATTCTATAGAGACATTAATGGGTTTTACAATCAGAGGAAAAGAGCAGCAGTTCCACAATATCCATCCAGCTGGCGGATAAACACTTCACTATTAATCAAATGCAATCAGAGGAGTTGTGTTGTGGAGCCTGTTGATAGTCACCTTGTCCCTGTTTTAAGAAATAAGTTCAACTTTTAGTTTTCTAAGGTTAAAGTGGCTGTGACACACTTTTATAATGGACCTAGAGCCTGCTGTCAGCTGGTTAATGATGAGGTGTGGAGCACGGTAGGGAGCTATCAGCTCGTTAATGATGAGGTGTGGAGCGGGGTAGGGAGCTGTAAGCTGCTTAATGATGTGTGGAACGGGGTAGGGAGCTATCAGATGGTTAATGATGAGGTGTGGAGCGGGGTAGGGAGCTATCAGCTGGTTAATGATGAGGTGTGGAGCGGGGTAGGGAGCTGTCAGCTAGTTAATGATGAGGTGTGGAGCGGGGTAGGGAGCTGTCAGCTGGTAAATGCTGAGGTGTGGAGCAGGGTAGGGAGCTGTTAGCTGGTTAATGATGAGGTGTGGAGCAGGGTAGGATGCTATCAACTGATTAATGATGAGGTGTGGAGCAGGGTAGGATGCTATCAGCTGGTAAATGCTGAGGTGTGGAGCGGGGTAGGGAGCTGTCAGCTGGTAAATGCTGAGATGTGGAGCAGGGTAGGGAGCTGTCAGCTGGTAAATGCTGAGGTGTGGAGCAGGGTAGGGAGCTGTCAGCTAGTTAATGATGAGGTGTGGAGCGGGGTAGGGAGCTGTCAGCTGGTAAATGCTGAGGTGTGGAGCAGGGTAGGGAGCTGTTAGCTGGTTAATGATGAGGTGTGGAGCAGGGTAGGATGCTATCAACTGATTAATGATGAGGTGTGGAGCAGGGTAGGATGCTAACAGCTGGTAAATGCTGAGGTGTGGAGCGGGGTAGGGAGCTGTCAGCTGGTAAATGCTGAGATGTGGAGCAGGGTAGGGAGCTGTCAGCTGGTAAATGCTGAGGTGTGGAGCAGGGTAGGGAGCTGTCAGCTGAGTCCGTTTGCGTATGAATGAGGGGACATGAGACGAGTCAAGAGATTCATTGTTTGTAATAAAACTCGTCTTTAAGACCAATCGCTCATCATCCTAAAATGTGGTCGCCGCTATATTTATTTTGCACATCTATATTTTTCCAAAAATGATTTGAAGACCCTGAAAAATCATGTAAGGCCTAAAGTTGAGAATGGCTGGACATGACTGAGCAAGCAGAGGTTAAAAATACTAATAAAATACAATTAAAAATGACTAAAAATACAGAGATGAAAAATAAGACTGGTATTACTGAGATCTACATCTGATCTAACTGATCTAGACCAGTGAAACATGTTAGTGGAGTCACAATGTGATCAAATGTTATTCATGCGGTTATCACACACACATCTAATATGGTGAATACTGTGTGGACAGAGGAGTCTGCATACTAGAGAATGGAGAGAATACTCTTCTCACATGTAGTAGGAGCCGTCACATTTGGAGCATGAGGACTTTTTCCAAATGTACAGGTAACTTCTTCCTTTGTGAGTGACACGGAGAAGCCTCTTGCCTCACAGCAAGAAGGTCCAGGTTCAAGACCTCCTTGGTCCTGGGTCTGGGACCTTTCTGTGTGGAGTTTCATGTTCTCTCTGTATCTGGTGGGTTTTCTCCAGGTTCTCCAGCTTCCTCCCACAGTCCAAACTGAGGTTAATTGGAGACTCGAAATTGCCCGTAGGTGTGAGCGTGTGAGTGAATGGTGTGTATGCTCCATGATAGACTGGAGACCATCTGGGGTGGATCCCTGCCTCCAGCCTGTAATGTGTTGTGATTGGCTCCAGCAGACCATGTGACCCTAATGAGGAATAAGTGGGTATAGAAGATGAATGACTTCTTCCTTTGCCGGAAGGTAATTAAACAGCGGACACTTGAGTTAAAGAATAGGATCTTTTTTTTTTAAAAGATTTCCTCAGGTGCACTATCACATAAATGGTTCTATTGGAAGGATCAACAGCTTTTATTTTAGATTAGACAGGACTTTATTGATCCCTTTGGGAGGTGGGGAAGTGTGATCCAATCACAATCTGACCACAGATCTGTTGAAACCACTTACAATGTTTATTCAGTTTAGTTATAAATTCAAAGGTCCCATTATTACCATTGATGATCCAGACACAGATGAGCTGGAGGAGATGGTGCTGATCCAAAACCAGGAATGTTCACATTCATGTATTTAACTTGTTGTTGCTATCAGAAATAAACTCTTCTCTCTACTCATGTTTCCTTCATTGCAGTTAAAGGATCATTTCAGTCAATTACAGCTCTCATTCTTTTAGTTTTTTTCTAACACTGTATCACCAAGTGAACTGCTGAGATCAGACAGCCTAAAATTACAAATGGTAGATTTGGCTCAGGCTGCTTCATAGTCTACAGCAACACCATCTCATCCTCTGTCCTTCATCTGCTACTGTGACATCACTAATATAAAAGAGTCAAGGGGCTGATGGCTGTGGTATCACAGTTCCACAGCCACCAGTGTAACCAGGTGATTAGGTAGTAATCCCTAATAATCCCTCTTTATTCAGTGTAGAGTGGGGTCAAAGCTGAAACAGAGGGTTGTAACCTGAGGTGGATTTTACTCTGTTTCCTGTCTGAGCTGGTCTGACCTTTGCTAACTAGTGTTTCTGGTTGTTCTTCTTGCAGGATTTCACTCTGTTCTTAGCTGTTAATTTGGTGAATTATTAAACTGAAATAATGGCCGCTGCTACAAAAATAAAAACCCAAGTTGTAGTAAAGTGGAATTCTCCTTTAATAGCAACGTGAACAGACTGGAGAAGATTGTCCCTGACTGATGAGGAATCCTTCAACTAAATTAAAAATAGAGATCACAGCTGTGATAGGCACTTCCATCTGTCCAATGTCTGTGTAAAAATATTTCTGAGCCGTGTGTTGTGTCTGCCAGATGTTGTCCCTCTGCTACGCCACATCATTATCCTTCAACTTCAGCTCAGAGGCCAGCAGTGGAGTCAGCGTCCTGCAGCGTCCTGCAGCGTCCTGCAGCGTCTTGTAGCGTCCTGCAGCGTCCTGCAGCGTCCTGCAGCGTCCTGCAGCGTCCTGCAGCGTCTTGTAGCGTCCTGCAGCGTCCTGCAGCGTCCTGCAGCGTCCTGCAGCGTCCTGCAGCGTCCTGCAGCGTCCTGCAGCATGTCCAGGTTCACACAGCAAAGATCCGGGCTAATCCAGGGTCAGGATCAACGAGAAACAACACTTTGACTTTGGAAAAATACCCTAAGAGCAAACAACGGCCTCATACTATGTGTGGTCAGGAGCAGGAGGCAGATACTACAGGATCCTCAGGCCATTGGTCCGTTTCCAAATCCTTGTCCTCATCATTGACATCAAATCTGAACTCAGTTCAGTCAGGCTTCCTAACATGGAAGGGTTTTATAAATGGGGAATGATGGCTGTCCACTACGGCTACAGTGTTACTGTATGAGGAGTGTTGTTATCTGACAGATGTCTATGGAAAAACATAAAACCATCACCATATTTAGAACCAATCAGTCATCTTCAAGCTGAAATGTTGAATTCAAAACGATTTTCATTTGAATATGATGAAAAATTAAAATGAATGAAAACTGACAAATTGAGAAAGGATTCAGTCTGTTTAACAGGATGAAACTGAAACTCTGGCACAAGTTTTAAGAGGTGGATTCCCGTAAGGTTTTGGCACTAGAAGCAGGTTTTGTTAAAAGGACAGAAACTCTGCAGTGTTGACAGGTGTTTTTATGGAGTATGTAGGACATGAAGTGCAGCAGGAGGCTGTGACTGAAGGTGAAATCTGCTGCATTCATTGACTATAGCAGAGAACAACGGAGAACATCCTCCAGGCTTCAGGCCTCCTCCAGTCACTACTGAAATTAGATTTCATTATTGTCATATTTGTTTGCTGTAACAAATGTCAAACTTAGAGGAAACAGCACAAAGGTCAGTGAGTCAATGAAGGAGCTTTGTCTGTCTATTAGTTTCAGACTAATGAATGACAACAAAATGAATAAAACATGTGGTGTCAGCAGAGTAGAAGGCTGATGCCCTGACAAGGCTTCATGTCTTCTAATTATTTCTGTGATGTGCTGTGTTACATTCATTGATCACTAACATGTGGAAGCACTTTGAGCTGCAGCAGCCTCTATAGTCTTAGTTTTACCTGCTTTAAGATGGGTTCCTTTCTCTACAGTATGGAAATAAATCAGCAGACTGTAATCATGAATGAATACAGGCAGCTACTGTCTTAAATATGGCTCATATCATCTTCTCATCTTTTCTATGAACTCAAATTATCAGTGTTTTGAATTCCATGGTTCAAGTTGAACATGACATTTAAACTGATTTACAATCTGTACTGGCAGGTCACATACATCCCTCCATAGACACTCAGTGTGTGTGTGTGTGTGTGTGTGTGTATGTGTGTTTTAGCTGTCCATTACCTGGTGTGGCAGAGAAACAGAGAAGTGTGAATGTGTGTGTGTGTGTGTGTGTGTGTGTGTGTGTGTGTGTGTGTGTATGTGTGTGTGTATGTGTGTTCGTATATGTGTGTTGTCAATGTGTATGTGTGTGTGTGTCTGTGCATGTGTGTCTGTGTGTGTGTGTGTGTGTGTGTGTGTGTTTTAGCTGTCCACCACCTGGTGTGGCAGAGTAACAGAGGAGCCATTGATGAATGATCCCTGCTTGTCCCTTCCCTTCAGGAAGTAGGTAAGTAATTCTCCTTTTCCTTTAACAAAGATGGGTCCTCGCCTCACAAACCGGAACCCGTAGTCCTTCAGGATGTTGTAGCAGTCCTCCACCACCTGGGGGAAGCAGTCACAGTACAAGGGGCAAAGGGGGAACTTTTCAAGTGAGAATGCAAAACAAAATGAAGTAAAGCAGAAATGAGGAGATGACAAACAGCAAAATTCTGTTTCATGTAAAGAAATAAAATATTACCACACAAATAAATGAGGCTAGTGGACTTAGTGTACATTTACTGTTCAATATCATCAATAGAAGATCATGATTTAAAAATAAAATCATTAAAGGTAGGGTGGATGATCCTGGAAAAAACGCTCTGAGCAAGAAGAAGAAAATCCCTCACAACATCATAATGAAACTAGATGAAGAATATGATGATTGTTTCAGGTTATATTTATTCGTTTATCATTTGAGAAGTTTGACTTTTCAGTTTTTAAGTTTAATTAGCGTCAGTAATCTTCTGATAGGAAGAACAGCTTCTGCTGTAAGATTCAGCTTGTTGCTTTGAACACATTGAGCTGTGTGTATCACTATTAACAGAACTTTAAATCATAGTTGATGTTAGCCTATCTTAAATAGCCCATTATGACAGATGTTATTATTTTTAAAATATTTTTATGTGTAACCTTGAGATTGTATGTAATGAAAAATGCTTTTCAATAAAACATTATTTTTTAAATGTATCTTGTCTTTGACAAAGTTTTTTATGTGAATAGAGTGGTCAGTGACTTTTAAACTGATTTAGAATTCACTTTATACACACAATATATGTACAAGGACAACAAGGCTGTTCTTTACTGTTTATGTATTTATTTACAGGCTCAGATTCAGTCACTGAATCTACAACAGTCTCATCTTCTGCTGGAGTCTGACCCCTGACCCCCATCAGACCTCCATCAGACCCTCACCAGACCTCCATCAGACCCCCATCAGACCTCCGTCTGACCCATGACCCCCATCAGACCCCTATCAGACCCCCAGCAGACCTTCACCAGACCTCCACCAGACCTCCATCAGACCTTCACCAGACCTCCATCAGACCCCCATTAGACCTCCATCTGAGCCATGACCCCCATCAGACCTCCATCAGACCCACATCAGACCCGTGACCTCCATCAGACCTCCATCAGACCCCCATCAGACCTCCATCAGACCCATGACCTCCATCAGACCTCCATCAGACCTCCATTAGACCTCCATCAGACCTCCATCAGACCTCCATCAGACCTCCATCAGACCTCCATCAGACCCCTATCAGATCCCTATCAGTCCTCCATCAGTATTTCTTTGTTTGTTCATATTTGATAATGTTTTGAACATGTTTTCTCCAGGTTCTCCAACTTCCTCACACAGTCCAAACACATGCTGAGTTTAACTGGAGACTCTAAATAGGTGTGATTGTGTGAGTGAATGGTGTGTGTGCGCTAGATAGACTAGAGACCATCTGGGGTCTGCTCCAGCAGACCATGTGACCCTAATGAGGAATAAGGAGGTATAGAAGATGAATGAATAAATGAACGAACACCTTTTGGTTGGGCTTTTGTTATGTAAATTGACGATCATGCATAAACAATAAACCTCTGTTCATTTTAAATAATGGATTGTGTTTTTCTGAATAAACAATTTGTCATATCATCCCCTTTCAATTAAGGTAAATAATCAACAACAAAGTGCAGTAACACAGATGTTTGCTGGTATATTTTGGGGATATAGGTAATAGAAAAAAAACATAAAAAATAAAAATGACACACACAGAAATGATGAGAACCTATTGGGGAAACTATTTCCTCCCATTTCAGGTCAGACACATGCTTGAAGAGCCTGCTCTGTGGGTGGAGGGGTCTGAGCTGCACAAAGATTCTCCAAGTCCAAACATACTGTTTCTGACAATAATAATGTTATATTGTAACTTCTGCACCAGCTGCTGGGTTGTTAGGACAGGGACAGCCTGGATGGTCAGCTCGGCTCTGGTTCTCTGGAGGTCTGGGATACAGGGGGAGGACGGGGTCTCAGAAAACCTTGTTTCATTGGTGTAGAACTTATCATCTTCTTCTCATAACTAACAAAAATATATAAATATGTCATAATCCATACTTTTGAAGGCTTGTAATAGCATTTTAGCAGCATAAAATAAATGGTATAAAAAATATCCTCAATAATATAAAACAGCAGAAGTTAGTATAGTTTGTGATTGACAATAACATTGACAGTAACACAACACTGCAGTTCATCCAATTGGTTTTATCCTTAAATTAAATGGATATTTGTTAAAATTAGGGATATCCTGGTCACAGTTTTCATTTGAGGAGCAGCAAATAGCTCTAATCCAGGCTAGCTACATCAGAGGATGTAGATAATCCTGTATCAGCAGCAGCGGTGACAGACAGCTTCAACCAGACATGCAGTCTTATTTTATTTGAGGATTCCTGGTCGTATTTACTACCCTACTATCAGGCTTTGAAAATGACATGATCGGATCGGGGACATCCCTAATTAAAATAACAACACAACATGCCAGAAAACAAAAAACCATGAAGATGTAGTGTTATCTTACCCATCAATTAGAAATCCTGTGATCAAGGCATCTTTGTAGCTTTCTCTTTTACTTCAGGTGACGCCACCTTTCCGACTGCTAACTGTTAGCACTTCTTCTGCTGTGATGTCGCTACCGTTTCACTTACCGATTTTAAGCAATAAAAAACATCATCCACCCTACCTTTAAGTTACCATAATACTGTGAATGGATTCTTAATCTTCACATTTCAACATTTAAATTTCAAGAAGCGTAAGAAAAGACCATGAGCAGAAAAAAAGTGTCCCAAGTACAAAATATCCACGTTGAATTAGCGTGATTTATTCCTAATAAATGTGTAAGAATCCAGCTGTACCTGGATGTTTCCCATCACCCCTGTGGACTCCATGCGACTGGCCACGTTCACCGTGTTCCCCCAGATGTCGTAGTGAGGTTTACGAGCTCCAATCACTCCTGCTAATATGCCTCCCTTATTCAGACCTAGAAGACACACAACAGGAAGTCACGGTGCTGCAGTCAGCTGTTCACATAAACAGTCACAGAAACAGTTGTGTCTTGAATGAAAGGAGAGATCATCACAACAGTTTATTGACTGAGACAGGAAGTGCTGCTGGTTTGGTTTGTATGACAACAACATCTTGACAGTTACTTTTCTTCTGCTGTCACAAATGGGCTTTTCTGTCTTTCCTAGGATCATATCATAAAGAGCATAGCTCAGCATAGATAGAAAGCTTGTTATCAGAGTGAGTGATATATATATATATATATATATATATATATATATATATATATATATATATATATATATATATATATATATATCCTGGTCCAGGTGAATCCAGGTCCTTCTTATGGAATACATTGATATCGGTAAGGTTGTTTTAAAAGAAGCAATTTGACAAAAATGAACACAAAGCTGATGATTGGACTCTATTCATGCATCACTGTTGTGATTACAGATTTATTTTCATGTTGGACAGAAACAAACCAACTGAAAAGCAGCTAAAACAAGACTATCCAGCCCATATTTCTAAAAATGTCATTAAAAAAATAATTTGATAAAATCAATAAATAACCTTTTTTGGTCCCCCAATTGCGCAATTAGTTGTGTAGCAGTGGGAGTAAACATAAAATACACAATAAGATAAATAGAAAATCAAACAAACACCACAGGCATCTACTTTTTCATTCTTGAATTGAAAAACGAAGATTGTCATTAAAAGAAGAAATCCACAGCTGGATATGAACTGACCATTCCAGCTGGTATATTAATATGCAACTGACCACTTATCATCAGATCAGGCCAAATAAACATTTGCAACTTGCCAAGCTCTCTGTCTTGCTCTCAGTGAAACACAGAGAGCTTTATAACCTTCATCCCAGCAGAGTGTGTGCTGCAGTTTCTGTAACTTCTGTTACTTATTTTATTTCTGGTCACTCACGGAGCAGAGGAGATAAACGACTTTCTCCTCATTATTCCTGTTATCAACAGCTGTGGATGGCATGGACACAACTAGGAGGCATCACTTCCGGTCTCTAGGCTGCCTGACGTCATCTAGTAGGTGATGTGGTGTGAGTGTTTGGATCTAAATCTGACACCTGATCACCCAGCAATCACACTCATATCAGATGAGACGGAGCTCAATTGGCTCCAGGTCATTTTCTGCATTGTAGAAGTGCAGGACTGAAACGTACCAATGCGTAGCATGAAGTTGTTGAATGACTGGTAGTTGATGTTCATGAGTGTGACCTTCATAGCCAGAGCAAAGTCTGCCAGGTCAGCCAGGTGCTGCCAGCGCTCCCTGTCAGATTGCTCCTCCTTCTGGAAACAAACAAACAAACAATACCATCAACAATAAACAATACTACCAGTATCAACAATCAGCACCTCAAAAAAATGGAGCCAATCATGTCTATGTTGTATTCTATCACATTCTGTTCTAATGAAGCTCCCTTCTTCCAGATTTAGATGTTAGTGGATATATCATCGACATGTTCTGACCTTCATGCAGATGTAGCCGTTGCTGATGTCCGGGGTGACACCGGACGCTGCCATGTAGGTGCTACCGATGGTCTTGATCTTTGTGATGCAGCGGAACTGAGTTTCATCCAGCAACTGTCATAGATACAGTCAGAGTTAGCTTTACCCTGCTGTGACTGTAGGTATGTCAAACTGCAACCAGGTCATGAGATGATCTTAATGTTGTCCTCTGTTTAACTTCAGACCTGCTCATAGCTTTTAAAAGTGAATCCACATCAGCCCCAAACAAGCACAGACATGTTATTACATTATAATAACATCATATATTTCGTTTATATGAACTAGTGCAGTGGCTGTAGGAAGTATGTATTGCTATAGAAAAGTAGAAGCTTCAGTAGATTCTTCATCTTTAAATGAAGGAGTTTTGGAGTGTTGCATAGTCTTAATGGACATTCATTATTGTACATTTGGTAAGACATGAACATACACTGAGAAAAGCACATACATGTAAATACAGTTATTTACATGTTATTTAGTCTACGATTTGTGTTGAAAGTTTGGATCTCAATCTACATATCAGTTTTATAATTATGTTGATAGACCAATACAACCAGACATATGATGAATTTCTTACTTGGTCCTTTTCCCTGTATAGCATAACAACCTGGGCATGTTACTGTTATATGCGTTTAAGAATAAATGAGTGCAGGCCCAGATTCTGTTCTGTTAAGTGATGGTGCTGAGGTTTCCTATCAACACATCTTAGTAGAAGACCTGTGTTATGTTGAATAAAGTAGCAACTAAACCGCTAACATATATTTGTGTGTTTTTTAGAGACGTTACGATAATTTAGTTGTTGAGCTTTGAATTGTAGCTAAAGCAACAGAGCAACAGGAGCTCTGATACGGAGCTTTACAGTGGAACTAAAGAGCTGCTGCAGAATAGCACTGGGATACACTATTCTATAGGATTTTACCCCCTTAACACCTATTATCATGAATTCCCATCAAACCGTTTCCATCCCTCCTGCAGCAGCGATAGCAGATACATTCTTCCTCCAATGCTGGTTTGTTAAAGTGAGTTTAAAAGCAGCAACACTTTAATGTCCCACCCCTAGTAAATATATATATCATTGTGTAGATACATGTGAAGTTACATTCATGTGTAAATATATATTATTATTACAGACACATTAACATGTGTAGAAACCAGCTTACGCTGTCAAAGTCTGAGATGATCTCGTTGAGGAACCTTAAGCATTCGATTCCTCCGTTATTGATGCTTTCCTCTGTGTAGAAGTCAGAGAAGTTGGGGATTGAGGCAAACATAACTCCGATCTCATCGTAGGACTGACTGTACAACTCCTGGAACACATTAACAAAACACTTCACTACTGTTAGTCAACCAAAGCTAAGAAAGTCAAGAAAAGAAAAAATAAACATTATTATTATATGTTTTCATATTTAGTATGTGAAGAACATTCTAGATAAACATGCTGTCATTTCTATTGATTGATAGGATAGAAATTACACAGCCTGACTTTTTTTTCAGTAACAGAAAGTACTGGACCTCATCTCTCTTCTTAGAGCCCAGGAAGTGTCGAGCAACATGTTCAGGCAACATGTTGGTGACCAGAGCTTCGTTCCAGCGTCTCATTTCATACACCTTCTCCTTCTGCTCATGAACTTCAATCTTCCACAGGAACAGGGTGCGGGCCAACTTCTCCACCTGCAGCCAACACACATCCTGTTAGTTCATGAAAACACAGCCCATAGGCTCATGAATGGAATAAATCTACACTAGAGAGGAGGACTTGAGATTGTTGCTCTGATCCAGATATCCAATCACTAAACTCCTTCATCTGGTTCAAGATAGTTAAACAACCAATATGTAAAAAACGTTTATCATAAAAATGTGGCTAAAAAGGGGATAATTCAGTCAATGTATCACATTAAAACATAAGGTGTTTGTACATGTTGCCTCCACTAATGGCTTCTTCAACACCTGCACTACAACATTTACAATAAAAGCATTTTCTCTTTGATATCAATGAGCTGCATCATGGTTGTATGAAGGAGGATTAGAGCCAGGTAACAAAAAATGTCTCAACACTGATGTAGTGCCCACAATAATATTTGCCAAAGCTCAGCTGCTTAGCTGAGCCTGGAACTTGAACCTCCCCCCATGAGTCTTGTTCACATCTTCAATGTGATGCCATCAGAAGGCAGATCACTGGCCTTTTCTTCTCTCTCTTACAGACTCTCTTCACCCTCCCTTCTGGTCTCCTGCTCATCACCAGACCACCTCTCTATGCTATATATCTGTGTATATATACAATGGGGGAAATAAGTATTGGATTATTTCCAAAGATGCAATTCATGTGACATTTCTTCCAGACACTGATATTAGCTCAAATAAACCACACACGAAAAGAAATCACAACATTCAAGTCCATAAATAATGATTATGTGGAATTAAGTGCAATAACACAGGCAAAAAATATTGATGAACACACCATGGGAAAGCTGTATAGTTTGGCAAGGAAAGGCACCATACCATCTCAAATTTGAAAGTAATTAGTCTTTGTACTTTCTATAAGTGTAAACCAACCAATCAGCTGGGTTAGTGCTAATTGATGGCCCTATAAACAGGTTGTTTTTTCACCCAGTAGTCAAACAAGACACATCTCATGATGGGTAAAAGCAAGGAGCTCTCTCAAGACCTTCACAACCTGATTGTTGTTCAGCATCAGAATGGAACTGGTTACAGACTTATCTCAAAGCATTTGAGTATTCCAATAAGCACTGTTGGGGCCATTATCCACAAGTGGAAGAAGCATCACCTTATCATCAACAGGCCGCGCACAGGAGCTCCTCGCAAGATTTCTGACCAGGGAGTCAGAAAGATGGTCAGAACAGTTCTTAAAGAGCCAAGGACCACGCAGAAAGCGCTCCAGAAAGACATGGAGGCAGCAGGTACAAGTGTTACAGAGAAAACGATAGGCAATGCACTCCACTGCCATGGCCTCTATGGACACTCAGCCCGCAAGACTCCATTCCTCAAAAAAAGGCACATTGAAGCTCGTTTAAAGTAAACAGCATCTGGATAAGCCTGTGGAATACTGGGAGAATGTTGTCTGGTCTTTTTGGCTGTCATACTACACACCATGTTTGGAGGAGAAATGACACTGCACATCGCTCAAATAACACTATACCAACAGTGAAGTTTGGTGGTGGAAATATCATGGCATGGGGTTGTTTCTCATCTCGTGGTACTGGCAGACTACATTTAATTGAAGGTGCAATGAATGGAAACATCTATCAGCAAATTCTTGAGATGAACCTGCTGCCATCCACCAGGATGATGAAGATAAAACGTGGCTGGACCTTTCAACAGGACAACGATCCGAAGCACACAGCAAAGTTGACTCTCGAATGGTTTACAAAAAAGAAAATCAATGTGTTAGAATGGCCCAGTCAATCACTTGACTTAAATCCGGGGTTCACCAGAGGTCACCAAAGAATATTCAAGCTTTAAAGACAATATGTGCGGAGGAATGGGCAAAAATCACACCTGAGCAGTGTGGGCGATTAGTTAATACATACAAGAACCATCTGAAGCTATCATTGCAAACAAAGGCTTCTCCACAAAGTATTAAATGAGTTTCAGATAGTGTGTTCAATACTTTTTTCCTGTGTTATTGCACTTAATTCCACATAATCATTATTTATGGACTTGAATGCTGTGATTTCTTTTCATGTGTGGATTATTTGAGTTAAAACCAGTGTCTGGAAAGAATGTCACATGAAATGCATCTTTGGAAATAAATGGAATGACAAAAAAAGTTGATGCGTCCAATACTTATTTCCCACATTATATATATATATATATACACACATATACATATATATATATATATATATATACACACACATATACATATATATATATATATATATATATATATACACACATATACATATATACACATATATATATATATATACACATATATATGTATATATATATATATATACACATATATATACACATATATATGTATATATATATATATATACACATATATATACACATATATATGTATATATATATATATATACACATATATATACACATATATATGTATATATATATATATACACATATATATACACATATATATGTATATATATATATATACACATATATATACACATATATATGTATATATATATATATATATATATACACATATATATACACATATATATGTATATATATATATATATACACATATATATACACATATATATGTATATATATATATATACACATATATATACACATATATATGTATATATATATATATATACACATATATATACACATATATATGTATATATATATATATATATATATATATATATATATATATATATATATATATATATATATATATATATATATATATATATATATATATATATATATGCTTCTATATATCTCTCTATATCTGCACTCCACAGCATGAGAAGCTGCAGGCCAGAAGCCTTCAGCATCTTCTCTGCTCTGAATCTTTCAACCATTAATAGCTATTAATATGATGATCCTGGTTTCTATTATTAAGTTAATTGTTAACTTCTAAAGACTTCTAAATTAATAGTTTATTACAATTCATGAGATTGATTCAGAAAACTATCTTATGGTGCCCAGAATTTTAAAATAATTAAGGTCTATTTTTAATGAATACATAATTATTTAAAATATTGTTTTTTCTGACAATCTGAACAATTAGTACAAGACAGAACATATTCCCCCCCTGGACTGAAGAGTGACAATAATTCATCACTACAAGCCTCTCACATTACATCACTTATACTTTATAACCAGACAACATGGCAGCTAATACTGACCCCAACGCTTCAATAGATTAATTCAGAAACCTGAGATGACATCACAGATTCAGCATTTCCCTACACTGTAAAACACAGTCTAACTTACATGTCGGGAGAAATAATAGAAGCTGGCCATCATCAGGAAGATCATCACTGTCATTGTGACCCTGGAAGGAACCAGGTAAGACCTGCAGAGACCAACAATCATATATGAACATATCTGTTGCAATACAAGAGTTTAACACTAAAACTACTGTCTGTTATGTTTTTCATATGGGCCCTAATATAACAGTGTGGTGGACACTAGGGGGCATTGTCTCACACCAGGCAGGGACAATGGGAGGAAGTGACGTCATGGGAAATGGGGGATTTAAAAGCACTGTTGTTGTTGTATGTTGGCACTTTTGGAATAAAGCACTGAACTCGCATGTACTTTGCCTCATTTATACTGACCTCCACAACAGACACAGTGCTGTAATCATTACTTCTGGTCATACTGACCAGTAGAAGATCCCTTCATGATGCACTCATAGTCTAAGACAGATAGTCCTATGTATAAATACCAACATGCACATCAACATTCAGAATTATTTATTTTTACCTTTTCAGGGGTATTTTTGAAAATGTATACAGTCCCATATAGCATGGTGTGACATATTGATGTGACGTGCATTGTTTTTGGACATATTCTTGTGATGAACTGGGAGTTATTTCTATCTTCTTTACAGTGACAGTAGTTCCTCACCTGTATTCCTGGAAGCGAGCCGTGTCATAGCGGTCAAAGATGTCCCTCCAGCTGTAGATGTTGACAATGCCTGTGGCTGCTGTGATGAGCAGCATCAGCGTGAGCTTCACCATGTGACTGACCTGGACCAGCATGGTGGTGGCCATGAGGGCCAGCACAGCAACATAGCTGTAGTATTTAGGGTTGTCCAGGCAGCCTTCAGGGCTAGAGAAGGAGGGAGCTGCTGTGGTGCTGACAGCATCTGGTGCTCCAGGTACACAGCTCAGCTAGAGATTGGAGAGACAAGAGTCATTAACTCTGTACTATCATGATTATCTATATGAATACCTGATGCCAGGTCATCTTCCTATGTCTGTAGGAGCAGCAGCAGCTCACCATGTCCATGATGTCGGCCATGGTGAGGATAAAGATGGCTGCCATGGCCCAGGTGTTACGGGCCCAGCGGGTGTGGTCAATCCAGGCAGAGAAGGACACCAGCTTCTTAGGAAAGACCTAAACCAAAAAACCTCAATGACTGATTCTAACACTGAAAATTGCACTCAAACTACAAGGATGAGCCTGAATTCTTAATCATGCAGTATCTGAAATCAACTAGTATTATTGTTGACATTTTGGTCATTGGATTATTGTCAGTTTAAATTTTTTTTCTTTTTTTTTAATTTTATTTTAATTGAAAATAGATTTTTATATCCATCCATCATATTTTCATCCATCTTTAACTTTGTTATTTACATACCTGGTTATAGAAAAATGTGAGGCAAAAGTAAATAAGGAAATACATAGTAGATAAAGACAATTGTGTGTATAATGCTATAAGACTATAAGTAACGTTTTTTTTTTTTTTTTATAGTTTGGCCGGACGTGCGACTTATATTCTGGAGCGACTTATGTGTGAAATTATAAACACATTATTACCGGTATATCATTCACATCTAAATTTCACACTAAACCACAAGAGGGCGCTCTAGGCTTGTGTTGATCATTTTAAAAACAACTGAGAAGGCACCGAAAAGAAAATCATATTCTTCAGATTACGAGCTGCAAGTAGTAAAATTTGACGTCAGCGATGTAGAAGAGGAAGCGCCGCATCTTCTACCTCCGGAGTTAGCGAGTTGATGAAAAGTGACACCGTGGATGAAGATTTCATTGGATTTTTGTTACCGGGTATTTGGAGTGACTCGGATGGTTTTGGTAAACTTCTTAGCATGTTATTGATGCTATAGTTATCGGAATAACTCTTAATATGTTATGTTAACATACCAGGCGCATTCTCAGTTGTGTCATGTAACGTCAGCATACCGTTCATCCTCTATTTTTATTTTAAATTGTTTGTCATTTAAATTTTAAATGACACGTCTGTTCTTCGTGTTGGATTTTATCAAATACATTTCCCCCAAAAATGCGACTTATACTCCAGTGCGACTTATATATGTTTTTTCCTTTTTTATTATGCATTTTATGGCTGGTGCGACTTGTACTCCGGGGCGACTTATAGTCCGGAAAATACGGTACATTGAACAAAAATATAAAACGCAACACTTTTGTTTTTCCTCCATTGGCATCCTCCAGGAAGATGAAGGAGTCTCCAGAAGAGGCGCCCTCCAGCACCCTCTCCAAGGACTCCAAAAACGATGGTTACTCTGACATCCACCAGTGTGAACCCCAATGTACAGGCACTGAGCTGGGGGGAAATAAGCATTCCCACCCGGCTCTGCGCCTCTCACCAGGGGTAACTCCAGAGTGGTAGAGAGTCCAACCCCTCTCAAGGAAACTGGTTCCGGAGCCCACGCTGCACGTTGAGGCGAGCCAGACTATATCTAGCAGGTACCTCTCAACCTCGCGCACCAACTCAGGCTCCTTCCTCACCAGAGAGGTGATATTCCACGTCCCCAGAGCCAGCATCTGCAACTGGGGGTCGGACCGCAGGGTCACACTCGAGCCCCTCCCCCAGGCCTGGCACCCAGGCAGGGTTAAATCTATTTCCTTAATTTTTCGAAAAATCATTAAAAAAAACATTCATTTCATGAGTTTTGCCTCAAAAATTACCCAATTACTCTCTCTCTATCTCTCTCTCTCTACCCCTCTTCTCCCCCCCTTTCCTCATTCTCTCTCTTTTTTGACTCATTGAAAATTAACGTCTCATGTGTTGAAATGACTGAACTGTGATGAACATTGAGCTGGTTGTTTTATTGTGAATGTGTAATGTGTGAGGCAGCTAACCGTTTAATTATCCAAGAGCTGGTACATGTAGGGCCTTTCAGTTTGTTGTGGTGGGAGCAGCCATGAGTTTGTTTAGGTAAACCCACCTTAGACCCTTCCATAAACATCAGCTGATACTGATATTTTTAATGGAGTGAGAGAAGGTCCCATTCTTTAAATTATGTTACAACTTGTTAAATTATCGGTGATAGAAAATGATTGAATCTGCATGTTCACAAGGCCCTGAGACAGGATCTGAGTGTTGTCTGATATCTACAGTTAGGCCCAAAAATAATTGGACAGTGGCGCAATCTTCATGATTTGGACTCTGCATGCCACCACATTGGATTTGAAATGAAACAACTACAACGGAATTGAAGTGCAGACTTTAAGGTTTAATTCAAGGGGTTGAACAGAATTATATGATTAAACATGTAGGAACTGTAGCTATTTTTACACAAACAGTCCTCATTTCAGGGGCTCAAAAGTAATTGGACAAATAAACATAACCCTAAGTAACATGTTACTTTTCAATATTTTGTTGTGAATCCTTTGCGGGCAATGACTGCCTGAAGTCTGGAACCCATGGACATCACCAAACGTTGGGTTTCCTCCTTTGTGATGCTTTGCCAGGCCTTTACTGCAGCTGTCTTCAGCTGTTGCTTGTTTGAGGGACTTTCTGCCTTAAGTTTTGTCTTGAGCAAGTGAAATGCATGCTCGATTGGGTTGAGATCTGGTGATTGACTCGGCCATTGCAGAATATTCCACTTCTTCCTGAGTTGATTTTGCAGTATGTTTTGGATCATTGTCCACCTGTACTGTGAAGCACCGTCCAATCAACTTTGCTGCATTTGGCTGAATCTGAGCAGAAAGTATTTCCCTATACACTTCAGAATTCATCCGGCTGCTTCTATCTTTTGTCACATCATCAATAAACACAAGCGACCCAGTGCCATTGGAAGCCATGCATGCACATGCCATCACACTGCCTCCACCATGTTTTACAGAAGATGTGGTATGCTTTGGATCATGAGCTGTTCTTCTTCTCTATTCTTCTCCAAACTTTCCTCTTCCCATCATTCTGGTACAGGTTGGTCTTAGTTTCATCCGTCCAAAGAATCCTGTTCCAGAACTGGGCTGGCTTCTTCAGGTGTTTTTTGGCAAAGTCAAGTCTGGCCTTTCTATTTTTAAGGCTGATTAATGGTTTGCATCTTGTGGTGAATCCTTTGTATTTATTGTCATGAACACCTACTTCCTGGAGAGTGTTCTGCACCTGAGTGGATGTTGTGAAGGGGTTTTTCTTCACCATGGAAAGGATTCTGCGATCATCCACCACTGTTGTCTTCTGTGGATGTCCAGGCCTTTTTGAGTCCCCAAGCTCACCAGTCACCTCTTTTTTTCTCAGAATGTACCAAACTGTTGATTTGGCCACTCCTAACATTTCTGCTATCTCTCTGATGGATTTCTTCTTTTTTTTCAGCCTCAGGATGGTCTGTTTCACCTCCATTGAGAGCTCCTTTGACCGCATGTTGTGTGTTCTCAGCAACAGCTTCCAAACACAATCACCACACCTGGAATCAACTCCAGAACTTTTAACTGCTTAATTGATGACATGTTAACGAGGGAAGGACCCATGCAGACTTTTTTTTCTTTTTTTGCAGCCTTCTGAGTCAATTGTCCAATTACTTTTGGTCCCTTGAAAAAGAGGTGGCTACGTATTAAAGAGCTGTAATTCCTAAACCCTTGCTCCAATTTGGATGTGAATAGTCTCAAATTACAGCTGAGAGTCAGCACTTTAAGCCCATATTGATTATACAATTGTATCTTGAATATGTTTTCGTAAACAGCTAAAATAACAAAACTTGTGTCACTGTCCAAATATTTTAAGGCCTAACTGTACATGTTAGAATTTCCATCCTAAGGCTGAATCTGTCCTTTATGACATCACACTGCACCATCAACAAAATACACATCAATCTATTTTTTTTTTTACCAAACATTGATTAATCTGGAGCCTCTAGAAGCAACGTGTTGCACATGAGAAACAGCCACATATCAACATATACACTGTGGTGGAACTCACTCTGGGGAAAATGGCAGCCAGAGAACAGATTGTCAGGATTAACAGCAGGACTTCTCCCACTGCGAAGGTGATGTAGTTTGCAATCAGCCTGTTCAACAACACAGGAACACACAGCATGAAAAACAGCAGTGATACTGGCCATGTTCAGCCACTCTAAAACATGTTACGCTGCATGAAAGCTGTTTTTAACTGCATGCACTGTAGAAGTGATGTTTGAGATGTCTCCCAGGACAGGAACACTAATACGATCAATAACATCAATAGGAACATTTTGACTATCTATATTTGTTTACAAGAATATGTGACTTATGTTTTTTTTCTTCAGTTCTCTGCCACAATGTGCCACCTAATAAATGAACAGACATGTTGTAGAACACTGACCAGGGGTCAATGAGAGCCTCCATAACAGCAGTGAAGAGCAGAACCACACAGGAGCAGGAGAAGGCAGCTCCACTCTGCTTCTCCTTCTCCACCGAGTACCGAGTCTCCAGCTCTGGATCCACAAACCTCAGGGATAGCTGGTTGGTGTGTTTTCCCTTTAGGCTGACAGCACAGGAGAACCTCAGCATGATGTAGAAGCATGGATGGGTCTGTACATTTACATTCTCAGGCTGTACTGGAGAATCTGTGCAGGATTTACAGTCCAATAATAGTTGATTTATTTTTTTTATTTATTTAGTTGATCTAGCTCTATCTGAAACAGGCTGCTCGCCTCCTTATGAGCTCACTCTATACTGATTTCCTCTATACTGATTGAATATCCTTTCAGAGGAGGTAAAGGCTCTTGACTCACGCTTGCACCATCTCTCTTTCCAGCAGAGCCTCGTTGAGGAGCTTGTTGAGCTCCTGTTCATTCTCCTGAGCATCAATCACCCGTTCAGCCAAGTCACGCAGCCGCAGCCTTCGCCGGGGGTTTGGAAACGATGGATTCACCACCTGAAGCCAAGAGGAAACACTTCTATATCTGATATTTACATTATCAATTGCACATTAGCTGTTCTGTCTATCTAAGCAACCTTATCTATAAAGCAAACTAGAGTAATTTTTGAGGAAGTATAAAATATCATAAATTACACATTTAAAAAAAACTGGTAAAGGAGGCGCTGTTGTGATCCAGTATTATTCGATCCAGAGCCTTAACATGTTCCCCTCTTGGCCTATTTATCAGTCTACCTCTCGAAAATGACATGCCCAGACTTAATGCAGTATATCTCTACAACTACAGGGGTTTACTGAATGATCTTGGGTTTAAATAAAGCTAACACCTGTGAGATAGTTGTATCAGTGACAGAATCAAATTAAAATGTACAATGTTAAAGTACATCCAAGTAGAATGAAGCAAAAAAGTGAAAAAATTTGCTCCGCCCAAAAGAAAAACATCTATTTAGGTTGAAAATCACCTGAAAGTCATGTGTTAGTAGCCCAATTCACCCATGGATCAGTAAAATGAAGTATTATTATTAATTGCACAAATGTTCAGCCTTATAAGATGAACCAGACCAGTTTTACAGATGTTTTAGTACAGGTGTGCCCAGGTGGATCTGATTTTGGCACATTTAGGCACATTTGGCACATTCTCAAAAATTACAATAATAATGACATATATACCATATAATTTGCTAAATAATGATTATATACAAGTACCATGATAAATTATATATAATAATAATATATAATATACTATATAATAATAATTATCTATCTATTTATGGGCACATATGCGTTGAGTTGGGCTGTGTGCATAAAGCTGGACGTGAATAACTCACATATAATTTGGATTATAATTGGATTGGATTATAACATTATGGAGTATAATGTTAATGTTACGTTACCCTGGTATCAAGCTCTTCAGGATCCTCTGGTGTGGTGCAGGCTGTGTTTACGCTGCCATTACACTCAGTAGTGTTGATTAACAGCGGAGAGTTTCCATTGGAAGAGGTGACAGACAGCTTCTGATGTCAAACAACAAAAAACAAGTATACAATGATGACAATTAAAAGTTGATAATCAACAGTCTTTTCATTTTATTGTTTCGACATTCAGATATTTACAATATTTTCTGATTTTAAACAATATAAAAGTCTAGTTTTTGTAATCAAAGGTGAGATAACATTTCACCACTTGCATCAGCTGCCTGAATGTTGTGAGTGTTTGTGCGGCAGATGAAACTCACTACACCATTGATGCCATTCTTTCCCATTGCTCCTTTAGGAACCACCACCAGGTAGGTGTCAATGCCATGCTCCTTCAGGTAGTCGCAGCGGTCCCCTCCGTTCCCTTGCTCCACATCAAACTCCCCATGAAGACACTCCATGGTGGTCTGAGAGATGTGGACACGGCTGGTCCACACATACAGGAGGGTCAAAGGTATCATCAAAGAGATGAGAGTGTGGATATGATGGGGGTCCTGAAAAGTCCTCATAATGATAATAATAATAATAATAATAATTCCCTAGTTATTTAAAAATATCGTTGCTAAAACATTCTGACCCTTTCCACAAGAATACATATACAGCATGAGATATGATAGTAATAAAAATTAAAAATGAATAATGTTGAAAATAGCACACTATGGGCCTCATCTAATACAAAAAAGGTACCACTTTGTGTGTGTATTGCTTGTGTGGTTGATGGATGTACTGCGGGTGATTACAACGAATAACTGTGTAAATGACAAGTGCTAAAAATGGCAGTAATTAAATGAGAGTTTTGTGTGTTTTACTGGAGAGTTTGGACTCACATAATAGTTATGTGTTTACACATACAAAATGAGCTTGTTTAAGGAAATCGTTCAGAGGTAATAATATAAAAAACAAATTGATTTGTTAAAGCAGTTTATTCATTATATAGGACCAACACTATTTCAGCAATAATGTATCTCACTTTGTAAGTGGTCACATGGTTTAATATTTAATGTTTCACAACAGCATTTTAGATAGGAAGTTGCAAAAGAAGCTGAAACCCAATGTCTACTTCATTAAAAATATTAAACCATAAGCACCATCTGATGTATGTAGAAGTGTGTGAGTCTTTTTCAGTGTACTCTGCTTTAGGTGCTACAGTTACTTCCTTCATTTACTTACTGTTTCCAGTTGGGAGTAAAGAATAGTAAAGAATATAGTAAAGTATAGAGTAAAGTATAGTAAGGAGTATAGTAAAGTATAGCAGTGAACATTGTAAAGTATAATAAAGACTATAGTAAAGAAAAGTAAAGAATATAGTGAAGTAATTGCTGAGTCAATGTAGTTGTGCAGGCGTGTTAAGGGCAGGTCACTAATGAAGATGAGAAATTGATAAATTTGGTGCAGATGGGACAAAGAAGTTATAGCAAGTTCATTGCCAATTGGATAACTTTTCATCACAAAGGTTTTTAAATGGCACAAAACCAATTTGAAGTCGTTGTGATCAGTCATTAAGTAGATTGTTAAAGTAAAACACCAATGTGTAAACCTTAAAATGAACAGGATTTCCTAGGCCCATAAATAAAGAAAATATAATTCTGTCTGTTTCTGTCAGCCCCTTCACCTCTTCCTGATCTAAATACAACAGACAGAAAAAATAAAAAAATCATATCGATTCAACTGTTGGGACTAAAATTCTAAAAAAAAATAATCACACATCAACTAGCTACCCTCAGGTGCATTGTGAAGTTATTTGTGTAGATTGTGTAAATACAATATGAGATACAAAAATAATTACAGAATATTTCATAGACACAATCCTGATGTTGTACATGTGCAGCAAAACTTTTTTTAATTTTCCAAGATGTGTTACAGGAGCATTTAACCCATTAATGCAAACCTTTAAATATAAACCACCAGGTGTGGCTGCCGTGAAAAATCTGGTGACCTTAGGGACAAGAAAAACAGGCCTACAGACAGACATACAGACCTATAGTACAGACAGACAGACCTACAGACAGACAGATACACCTACAGACAGAACTAGAGATATTCAGACAGATAGACAGACCTACAAGCAGACAGAATCACCTCTAGACAGTCCTACAGACAGACCTACAGAGAAGCCCACAGGCCTACAGACAGACAAACAGGCCAATGGCCAGTCAGACCTACAGACAGACAGACAGGCCTACAGACTGACAGACAGATCTACAGATAGACAGACAGTGATCTCTCATAATGATATAATAATAATGAGACTACCAAAACACATTTCCTCATCAAAGGACCGGAAAGCAGGTCCAGAGGATAGAATACAGCTGACTCCTCTTGTTTTCCTGATGGAAATATTAGTCTAATTTAGAGCCTGACCCATCTTTTTGGTAAATATGTCCAATCATATCCATTTCATGTACCGATATGATTCATTATTTTATAGAACTTGGGGTGAAAAAAATGGAGGATACCATTGTTAGTGCAGATGTTACTACCAGTGTTGGGGGTAACGAGTCACAAAGTAACGGATTACAGAAACGATATTACCATCACGGGTAACGAAGTGCAGTAACGCGTTACACTCAAAAGATCAGTAACTACACTACTTTACTAAACTTTAGGAACGTGCTTTCCTGCGTTACCCAAACCACTCTTGTCAGTCTAAAAAGTTCTAATATGTTTTAGTGGTGCATGCATCCTGTCTGTCGTCGGACCTGCCTGTGTGCTTGTCTGGGCACCGTTGCCACAACAACCGGATTTGAGTGCGTTGAGTGACGTAGTTGCTGGTGTGTAGGAAAGAGAGGGAGAATGGAGGACACAGAGACGGCGGCAGGGGGATTCAGCCAGTGGTGATACTCGCATTATTTTCAATTTATTGCCAGAAATGACAAAAACATTGGAGTGAAATGCACTCTATGTCCAGGTGAGCGGTATCTTTCAACTGCTGCGAGCAAATGAGCAACCTGAGGAAACATTTGACTGCCCAGCACCGCACTACAAAACTTGTGGCGAAAGATTCTACTAGCCAGTCTGTTAAAGACACTCACAAACTGACCCCACCTAAACAAGCTAAGCTTTTACCTCACCATGGAAACACAAAAAGAAATGAACAAACTAGTTGCACGGTACATCATGGACATGCTTCCCCTGTCCACCATCGAATTTCCAAGGTTTAGAAAACTATTAAACAAAATACCTACCACTCACATGCCAACGTCAGACAGCCTGCAAGAGAGTGAGAGGTAGACATACATACAATGTCATAGCTAATGAAATAGAACAGATTCATGCATCTTATGGACTATCACAGAAAGTTACAGCATGCGTCACAGATAACGGCAGCAATTTTGTCAAAGCATTCAGAATGTTTGAATCCCAGTCTGACGATGGATCTGACTGACGATTTATCTGATGAGGACGCCACTTTCACTGATGTTTCTGAAGTGCTCTCCACAGAATCAGACGAGACATTTTCATTGCCACCTCACCTGCGCTGCGCATCCCACACACTGAACCTGATCTCAAAAAATGACCTTGAGAAAGTGCTGATAAGCAACAATGACTGCAAAGCAGTTTACAGAAGTGCTCTCGCTAAGTGCACAGATCTCTGAACAAAAACTAGTCGTTCTACTGTGGCTTCAGACCAGGTTGAGGAAGTGATCAAAAGAAAACTCATCATTCCCACTGCTACACGTTGGAATTCGACTCATGATGCCCTGTCTCTCATCATAGAGATCCCAATCAACGATTTAAACACCATTTGCTCTTGACCGGGTGTTAAATGTATCACTGAGCGAGAGTATCAGTTCCTTAAGGAATACTGTACAGTGTTAAAACCTCTTGCTGCTGCATTAGATATCCTACAAGGAGAAGATGATTGCTACTATGGGACCCTACTGCCAACCTTGGAGATTCTCATGTTGAAGTTGCTTGCTTTGAAGGATGGCCTCTCTCAGATGACAGTTGGCATGCTTGGTGCTATTGTACAGGTAAAGACATTTTGAATAATAAAATCAAAATAATGTAATAGTCTACAGTGTATAGCATTTGTATAGCTGATATAGCTCAATATTTATTGAACTGTAGCCTATATGTTTGTCTAATGTAGCCTATACTGTTTCATATCACAGGCGATCAAAAGCCGATTTTCATCCATCTTGGACAGCAAGGATGCTCTCATGGCTGCTGCGACAATGTCAAAATTCAAGGTCCACTGGCTCAAAGATGAAAAGAGAAGAGATGGTGTTAAAACTCTGCTAATTTCTGAGTGTCGTGTCGGATTCCTGATGAGCCACAGATTAGACCAGCAGCTCAGAGCCCTGCCACCTCCAGCCACACTGACTTTTTTGAATTTGAAGAGGAGTTTTCCTACACAGCAGAAATGGAAGTCACAGCAGAAATAGAGTACTTAAAATTGCCTGGATCCGACTGGGTTCTCTCCAGGTTTCCTAGGATTAAAAATATTGCAAAGCAATACAACACTCCAATACCATCTAGTGCGCCTGTCGAAAGGCTTTTCAGCCTGGGCAGTATTGTTCTCACCCCAAGGAGGAACAGGTTGTCGGATAAAAGACTCGAAAGACTTTTACTCATGCGATACAATCGCTATTTTGAAGAATAGAGAAAAATGCTAAACTTCATGGTGCACTTTCTGTTTATTTAATCTACAGGATGAAGTGAATTTTGTATTATTTAATTGCATTTTATGTTTCTATTTTTTGTATTTCAGTGAATTTCAGTTTTATTATATGGGTATATAAAGTCAGGTTTTATTTTATGAGTTTATAAAGTGCCATTTATTTTGTTCTTTAAAAGCACTATATGTTGTTGCAATGGTTCCTATAACAAGCTGATTTTCATCTCAGGAGTAGGCCCACATAAGGTTCACTGGGCTGTTGTGTTTTGCAAAGCCTGTTTTTGAAATGTAATGTGTTACTGCTGATTAACCCACCTGAATGCCCTCACCGCACCTGTTGTTTGTAGATCTTAAAGTGAGGCATATTTCTTTAGTCAGACGGTGTGGACTTGATTACTGTTAATGGCTGAATTTATGTGATTTTTTAAATGTGTAAAGCCTTTTACTGTTACTTGAAAATAAAGCAATGTAAAGGCTATGGTATTTGTCCATGTATCCATGCAGTAACTTTTAACATTTGCTTAAAAAAACTGGAAAGTAAAGTAACTAGTAGTAAAGTTACTTTTCAAATGCAGTAACTAGTAAAGTAACAGTTACAAATTTCACAAGTAACTAGTAACTTGTAACTAGTTACTTTTTAGTAACTACCCCAACACTGGTTACTATTGACACCAACACTAATACTGACAGCAGTTTGACTCACTGGGCCAACCAGAGCCATGTGCCTGATAGCTTTACCGGCCAATCAGGGACTCCCCTAGTCTCTGCAAAAGAGGCAGCTCCCAAAGTGTGAGTTTGTATGATCAGAATGTTTTTATGTTATCAGGTTAGTACTGCAACCAAAACCAGCCAACAAAAAAAAAAACGCTAGAAATAGAATAAGGCAGGTTTCATTATGTATTTTTTTAAAACTTCAGTCATGTGTAACATGACTGCTATGACTATGATGAAGAAAATAAGTGGCTGTCAGCCAATCAGACCACAGGAGGAGCAGCAGTGTTTCTCCATTGATGCTGAGAGAAAACCATCAGCTGTCTGAGAAACATGATAAAAGGCCTGTGGGCTTTCTTCCAACTCTCTATCTCTTTATATCTGTCTCTTACTGGTAGAGGATCTGTCTGTCGAATTGAGAGTAAATTAATGATTCATACAGGTATTTGAAGTTTAGAGACTTGAACCTGGAAAAAGGCCATTGCAGGCATATCATCCTCAATAGCACAGGACATCCCCATCCCCATCCATCCCCTCATCCCTCTGGACACGGATACAGGAATCTGCTGTAGGAACACCAGCCCAGCTAGGACCCTAATCACAGATAGGACTCTAATCCCATCAACCATGGTGGCCTCAACAATACACCCTGGGAAAACAGATAACCTTTTACTGGTGTTTATATCTAATGTCTGATGTTCAGTGATGTCTTTTCCTGCATGTTCAGTGATGACTGTTCTGTTCGTTGGTAAAACTGGTCTGGTCTGCTGTGAAAACAAATTTCCCCTCAGTGACAATAAACTCTAAGTCTAACTTTGATAGACTAAACTGCTTGAAAAAAAAGTGTTCCCCTCCTTTGCTGAACATTATATATATATATATATTAGTGCTGTCAGTCTATCAAAAAAAAACAATCAAATTAATTACAGGATCTTGTAATTAATTAATCAAATTAATCACATTTTAATGTCATATCTGCTAAAGGTCTCCTGATAAAGAATTTGAATTCTAGGATATTAAAAAATTGTACTGCATGACTAATCAATTGAATACAGTAAGAAGAAGAATCCAATTTTTTATTGGTGAACTGTGCTTCATAAATTAAATCCAAAAGTAAAGGTCCAGCACATTAAACCAGTTAGGCCAGGTGCATTATTCATAAATGTAAAACAAATACAGCAATACAGTTAAATAAATAAAAATTTAATACAAATACAGTGATTCAGTTAAATACAATTCTGAAATAAAATAAGGCTGTCTCAAATAGGCACTTAAGATCAATATAGCAATTCAAAAATGACATATCTCACGATTCAAAAATACAAACATGACATGATAGTTTACCAGAGGTTAACAAAAATCAGAGGAACAACACCTCAACCCCAAAAGAGGATCTGTGGTTTCAGTATCAACCTCTGATATCAAAAACCCACAGGATCTAACTTGCCCAGGGGTGAACGTGAGCCGGAACTGTGCGGAACTACGTTCCGTTAAAAGATTCACGACCGGAACAGTGTTCCGTTAAAAAAGGAGAAGAAGCTCCCTGTCAAAATCCCATGTTAAATAAATAAAATGATGTACTAAAGTCACATTAATTACATTAGTAATGCCGAGTGCTGGAACAATTCCAGTGTGCTCGTTTCAGTGTAATCTACGCTGTTTCGGTGTCTGTCTGTGCCGTTTGGCATGGAACGACAAGTCTGAGCGCGTCTCTGGTTGCTATCCAATGCGAGGCGAGCTGAAAAAATGCGTTTCTGGTTACCCGATGGACATGTGGTCACGTTATCAGCATCGCTAATTCTGATTGGTTCAAACCACACGTGTTTGCTCTCACCGAGCAAAATTATGTTGGCACAATGCAGCGCAAAATATACATTTTTAATAGAAAATGTGAGAGAGCTCAGCCGGGAGCTGAAGAAACAAGAAAAAAAGTTCGCAAAATGACATTCACGAGCACAGAAGAATCAGAGGATGATGAGAAGCAGGTGGAGGGGCAGGCAGAGTCTGATTGATATTTCTGATAGTCTGACTGATATTTTGCTTAATAAATCTTTGAGAGATATTGATTATCTGTTTTTCATATATGCATGCCTGAATAAGGGACATGCATCCGAAACTGTGCTAAAAATTGCCCAAAACCGATTAGAAACCGTAAAAAATTGCAAGTGGCGTGCGCCCCATTATTTTACACGCAATGAGCAAGAGTTTTGAACTACTTTCACCCCTGAACTTGCTTGAACATCTTTCTTCAGGCTGGAGTTGCTCCGGTGGTCAGAGAACTTGTCGTTCCGTGACTGAAGACGCACTTGCCTCATCCTCCTGAGTCTGTTCCATGTCTGTTATTGTTGTTAATTTGCTGGCACAGGTGACGTAGCACGCCCAAGAAGACTATGGGTCCTTCAATGGGCCAAAATTCAAATGCGCAAGCATTGGCTCCCCACCATTGATACTCATAATTAATTTTTTTAAACGCGTTAAATTGCAGTGTAATTAATTAATCGAATTAACGCGTTAAAATGACAGCACTAATATATAGAGTCGATATATGGATAGTCGAGTGATTAGAGACTTTGACGACTGTGGTTTGAATCCCGCTTAGGCCACAATACACAAAATCCTTCAGTGAGGATCATTGGGCAAGATCCTTAATAATATGAGGCCTACCTCAATAACAAAGAGAGTCACACCTGCTTGGACATTGTCCGGTCAACAAGGTCCGTGTCAGGTGCTAGGGAACCAGGGCAAATTGAGAAGGGGGTTACTGACAAGACATAGGTGAACAAGGGATTGTTTGAATACTACTATTTGAGCAACCCTAGAGAGAGTAGGTACATGCAGAGCATGTGGGAACAATGGTTACTTCGAAAACCACAATCTAAGCTAACAAAGAAATAGCTGTTAGCTTAGTGTTTCAATATCCACAACTGGAAACTGTTATCACAACTAGAGATTGATGAGATACAACAACAATGCTATGGCAAGGAGGAACCAAGATGTAAAATAATTGTTACATCCCCCCGCTGACCTGGAACCAAGATGCCAGGTCAGCGGGGGGATGTAACAACCACCCCCACATTCAGAGATTGGGTACCAATGCTGCAGAAACCAGAAAAAGAAACCATCAATGAGATGGAGAGAAGTTAGCCAGTTAGCAGAGCTACAGAAAGGCAACATGGTGAATATAGGGGCATCCAGGTAATACAAGAAGCTCTCCATACCAGAAGCACTCGAAACTGCCAAACAGAGATTAAAAGCTGTGTCCACCCAACTGAAGTGATACACCAAAGAGGCAGAGGCCAGGAGAATGAACAAGCTCCTAGGAGCTGACCACAGCTGTCTCTCAGAACAAGAACCAGTAACCATTTCAATGGCAGACATCCAAGAAAGAGTGTCAAAGATGAAGATCTGGATATCACCGGGTCCTGATATGATCCATGGCTATTGGTTGAAGAAACTAACTGCACTCCATGAACGCCTAGCAGCACAGATGAACCACCTACTGAGGGAAGAGTCCCACCCAGAGTGGCTAACCCAGGGCCGGACAGTCCTAATCTTGAATGACCCCCAGCAGGGACCCATCCCATTCAACTACCGGCCAATAACCTGTCTCTGCACAGCATGGAAGACCCTGTCAAGCATCATTGCAGCTAAGACGAATAAGCATGTGGCTCAATATATAAGTGGAGCTCAAAAGGGAATTGGTAGCAATACCAGAGGAGGCAAGCACCAACTACTGGTCAATTGAGCAGTTGCTCCAGAGTGTAAGAACAGACCGACCAACCCGTGTATTGCCTAGATTGACTACAAGAAAGCCTATGACTCAATTCACTCACCGGCCACTTTATTAGGTACACCATGCTAGTAACGGGTTGGACCCCCTTTTGTCTTCAGAACTGCCTCAATTCTTCGTGGCATAGATTCAACAAGGTGCTGGAAGCATTCCTCAGAGAGTTTGGTCCATATTGACATGATGGCATCACACAGTTGGCGCAGATTTGTCGGCTGCACATCCATGATGCGAATCTCCCGTTCCACCACATTCCAAAGATGCTCTATTGGATTGAGATCTGGTGACTGTGGAGGCCATTTGAGTACAGTGAACTCATTGTCATGTTCAAGAAATCAGTCTGAGATGATTCCAGCTTTATGACATGGTGCATTATCCTGCTGAAAGTAGCCATCAGAAGTTGGGTACATTGTGGTCATAAAGGGATGGACATGGTCAGCAACAATACTCAGGTAGGCTGTGGTGTTGCAACGATGCTCAATTGGTACCAAGGGGCCCAAAGAGTGCCAAGAAAATATTCCCCACACCATTACACCACCACCAGCAGCCTGAACCGTTGATACAAGGCAGGATGGATCCATGCTTTCATGTTGTTGACGCCAAATTCTGACCCTACCATCTGAATGTCGCAGCAGAAATCGAGACTCATCAGACCAGGCAACATTTTACCGATCTACTATTGTCCAATTTCGATGAGCTTGTGCAAATTGTAGCCTCAGTTTCCTGTTCTTAGCTGAAAGGAGTGGCACCCGGCGTGGTCTTCTGCTGCTGTAGCCCATCTGCCTCAAAGTTCAACGTACTGTGCGTTCAGAGATGCTCTTCTGCATACCTTGGTTGTAACGGGTGTTATTTTGGTGTCACTGTTGCCTTTCTATCAGCTCGAACCAGTCTGGCCATTCTCCTCTGACCTCTGGCATCAACAAGGCATTTCCGCCCACAGAACTGCCACTCACTGGATATTTTTTCTTTTTCGGATATTTTTTCTTTCTCTGTAAACCCTAGAGATGGTTGTGCGTGAAAATCCCAGTAGATCAGTTTCTGAAATACTCAGACCAGCCCTTCTGGCACCAACAACCATGCCACGTTCAAAGTCACTCAAATCAACTTTCTTCCCCATACTGATGCTCGGTTTGAACTGCAGGAGATTGTCTTGACCATGTCTACATGCCTAAATGCACTGAGTTGCCGCCATGTGATTGGCTTATTAGAAATTAAGTGTTAACAAGCAGTTGGACAGGTGTACCTAATAAAGTGGCCGGTGAGTGAGTGAGTGTGTGTGTGTGTGTATGTGTATGTATATATATATATATATATATATATATATATATATATATATATATATATATATATATAGTGGCCGGTGAGTGAGTGAGTGTGTGTGTGTATGTGTATGTGTATGTATATATATATATATATATATATATATATATATATATATATATATATATATATATCACTCTGTGCAATAAGTGTTTTTTTTTTTTGTTTTTTTTTGCCATAACCACATTTTATGCATTATTACAAATAACAGGTGGTTTTCATTTAAAGCTAATGTGGTTCTTACCCTGGGATCCCTCCAGCCTCCATCTTGTTGGCTACAGTGACGTCAGTGGACCAGACGTCATATTGCCAGCGTTTCTGACCCAGAACTCCTCCCAGGACCGTTCCACTGTGTACTCCAACACGCATATCCACATCTGTCTGGGTCTTCTCCCGGACATACCTGGGATTGGTTTAGAAATCATTAATAAACATTCAATTAAACACCATGAAACTGAAGTAACCATAAGTCTGTACCTGGACCAGGTCAGTTGAGTCTCTTTGGCTGAGATGCTGCAGTCAGACTAACGCTGTCCATCCTAAATAAGTGGCATCATGAAGATGGCTATAAACTAGCTCAGTAAAAACTGGATTTACAGTTACAAGCTTGTTCACGTGAAAGAGGATGGATTTTAATTACAAGCAACATAATCAGAACCAGGAATAAAGCACTTCATGTGATATGAAGTAGAGACATATGAGGATATTATAGTGGTATATTGCATCACTTGAGAAAAAAGTCCCCCATTTTTCATAGATTCATCGGAAAACCTTATTCCATGAATGAGTCTCCTAGTGCTGTGGAGGAATTTTGGTCGACCCATCTTTACAGAATTGATGTAATTCAGCTACATTGAAGGGTTTTCTGTAGCCTTGTATCCTTTTTAAGGTCATGCCACAGCATCAACAGGATTCAGGTCAGGACTTTGACTCGGCCAATCCAAAGTTTTTATTCTGTTTTTCTTCAGCCATTTAGAGGTGGGTTGCTGCTGTATTTAGGATCATTGTTGCTGCTGCAGAACCAAGTTGGTTTGATCTTGGAACTCTGCCATGCATAATATTAAAAAGTATTTTTTTGTCTTCACTCTGACTAATATTTAAATTTGTTTGATGAAACATTTAAGCGTGACAAACAAAAAAAAAAAGAAAAGGAAGGCAAACACTTTCATACCACTGTATGTCTGTTATTCTAATTAATGTCATACTCAATTTTTCATGTTCTAAAAGATTCCATCCTGTTCACATCATCTATAGCAACCTGTCTGGAGCTGGAGCAGTTTGTTGTAGAGAATGTCCGGGATTATCGTATCAGGTCAAAGGAGGGGGAGAGGAGGTCTCTGAGGTGCTGGGAGACTGATCGTTCCAGGCACTTCATGATTACAGACGTCAGGCGATGGGTCTGTAATCATTCAGGCTGGCTATGGCAGATATTTTGGGGACAGGGACAATGGTGGAGGCCTTCAGGCAGGTGGGGACCGTAGCGCATTTCAGGGAGAGGTTGAACAGCCTGGGGAGGATCCCTGTCAGCTGGTCTGCACACACCTTGATCACGGCCCCTGGGATGCCATCGGGTCCAGCTTTCCTGGGATTCACTGCTCTCAGGTTCCTCCTCACCTCATGCTCCTGGAGAGAAAGAGGAGGGGTGCTGGAACCAGGGGGAGGCAGTGGCTGCAGGTGGGTGGTGGTGGTTTCAAACCGAGCAAAGAAGCTATTTAGCTGCTGGAGGATGAGGGAGGGGGTTGTTAGTGTTAGTAGTTAGCGAGGGCCTGGATGCCCCTCCACACCTCCACATCTGTCATGGGTTGCTGTCGGTTAGGTGACCTTCCACTTTTTCCTTGTAGAAGACTTTGGCTCTTTTGATGTCCCTCCTCAGGTCAGCTCTGGCGGTGCTGTAGAGAACTCTGTGCCCCGTCCTGAAGGCTGAGTCGCAAGCTCTGATCAGCGTCTGAACTTCACTGGTCATCCAAGGCTTCCTGTTTGGGAAGCCTTGGATGCGTCTCACCTCATAATCTCTACACAGTATTTAATGTGGAGAAGGACAGATTCTGTGTATGTGTCCAGGTCCTGATCCTCAAAAATACTCCATTCCGTGCAGGCAAAGCAGTCCTGCAGCTGGGTCAGAGCACTTTCGGGCCAGGCTTTGATAATCTGAGTGGCTGGCTTTGTTTGCCTCCTGCAGGGGGTGTAGGCTGGGAAGAGGAATAGGGAGAGATGGTCTGATTGTCCGAGGTGGGGGAGGGGGGACGCTCTGTACGCATGTTTAATGTTAGAATAAACATGGTCGAGTGTGTTTTGTCCTCTGGTACCACACTTGATGAACAGACTTGAGGTTGGCTTTGTCCCTGGCAATGATGTGCACGCCGTCCGGATGAGCCCTCTGTTGTTTCATCACCATGAGCTGGAGCTGGCCGAGTGCCATGCTAACGTTAGCATCGGGAGGAATGTAAACAGCAGTCACAACGACTGCCGTTAGCTCCCGCGGCAGGTAGAAGGACCAGCACCAGACAGTCATGGCCTCTAGGTCCGGTGAGCAGAAAGTGTCGACCACTCTGAGAGACCCCCTCCTCTGGTCTTACTGGAGGCTTCGGTCCGGTCGTGGTGGTGGATGGTGCGGCCGGCTAGTTGCACCGTAGTGTCGGGGATTCATCTTGTTCACCAGGGATCTGGCATTTGTGAGGAGGATGGATGGTAGCGGAGGTCTGTGTGGCTGCTTCCTGAACCGTGTTTGTCGGCTGTAACTGGGGTTACAGTGACAAGGATGTGGAGACAGGCAGAAAGTAGTAAAAAGTATAAAGTGTAGAAAAATATAGTATAAAAAAAGCAAAAGGGTGCGAGCTAGTGGGGAGCCTCAAGCCACTGCTTCTGTGCGTGCCGCCATCGTGGATTAGACAATTGGGAGATTCTCCTGTCTCTAAATAGTATGGATGTTTTTTTTTATTAGTATTTTGCTTATACAGAAAAACAGGACAAGTAAATGCAATACACCACTGTATATGTCTGGCCTCCAGCTCCACTGTAAATAATCTTGAAGTTGTTTTTGATCAGGATCTGTCCTTTAATGCCCACATAAAACAAATCTTGAGGACTGCATTCTTCCATTTACGTAACATCGCTAAAATCAGACGCATTGTCTCTCAAGCGGATGCAGAAAAACTAGTCCAGGCATTTGTCACTTCCAGGCTGGACTATTGTAGCTCTTTGTTATCAGGCTGCTCCAACAAGTCTCTTAGGACTCTGCAGCTAATCCAGAATGCTGCTGCACGAGTTCTGACAGGAACCAAGATCAGAGATCACATCTTTCCCATTTTGACCTCCTTACATTGGCTACCTATTAAATCTAGAATAGAATTTAAGATTCTTCTTGCATTTAAAACATCAGGCACCACCATATCTAAAAGAGCTCATAACACCTTACTACCCCTCTAGAACAATGTGCTTGTGGTTGTGGTTCCTATTGTCTCCAAAAGTGGAATGGGACCCAGAGCTTTCAGCTATCAAGCTCCTCTTCTGTGGAACACACTACTATTCTGGGTTCGGGAGGCAGACATGGTTATCACTTTTAAGAGTAGACTCAATACTTTCCTATTTTCACTCTCTCTCTCGCTCCCTCTCTCTCTCTTGCTTTCTCTCTCTCGATTTCTGTCTCTCCCCCTCTCTCTTCCTCTCTGTTCATTAGTAACATCCAACTGTGGACATGTAAGTCCACAGATGGATGTTACTAACGAAACTCCCCGGAGTTTCTGTGCTCTATCGTCCAGCAGGTTCTCGTGGATCGTGGCTGCTGCTGTGATCCTGCACGACGTCCACTACACATTTATTACTGGGAGTGGCTACTGCTTCAGTTCAGCCGCATGAGTGATGACGACTCATGATGCGACTCATCAAGGCCCCTGATTCTCTACAGATTGAATCATTTTTACATCTCATATACTGATAAATCATCATCAGATGGATGTCTGTCAGTCCTGGTTCATCTATAGCCTGTCCGTCCATGGGAGTGGATCTCTCCTTCACTGTGGTTCTCCCTGGGTCACTGACTGAATTTTGTGAAGCCCAGTGAGGCAACTGTGTTGTGATGTTGGGCTATAAATAAAAATTGAATTTAGTATAGAGTAGGCCCATCTATCTATTTATAGATTATATATATATATATATATATATATATATATATATATATATATATATATATATATATATATATATATATATATATATATATAGATTATATATATATATATATATATATATATATATATATACACGTATTGCTTTTTGTCAGATGATGACCACATTTCTGAATATATGATGCTCATAAAAAATGTCAGACTGTTTCTGGAGCTCTCACTGCATTAGTGTTCACCTAATTTCACAAATGTAGCCCAGAGGAACTAACATCATTCAGAGTGATCAATTCCACACAGCCTGATATTTATCACAGTTGTACTCACGAGATGGCCTCCACCATGGCCAGCCCCATCATGATGGAGCAGGCAGCGTGGTCTTCCCTGTAGTCCGGCAGCCCACAGATGCAGTAGTAGCAGTCCCCCAAGATCTTAATCCTCAGCTGGTGATATTTCTGATGGTTCACATACAGTCAGAGAAGGTGAACAGAAAGTACACTGGGGTGATGAGAAAATTTACTCCAGTGATTCATTTGAATTATGAATTACGCATGTTTTTTTAGTTAGAACATGGAGGGACAGTGATGTGTTTGTAAGGATTTTAACAGAAGACATCCTAAGTAAAGTAAAGCAGTAAATTTGGTCTTATTAATGTGAGGTTGAAGGCAGCTCGTGGAGACTGTTGCTGACTGATTTTGGTTTAAAGACTCAATTGCCCATGATTCTCTGGAAAGAGAGAAACTGGTGACAGGAGAATGCATCAATGTACTCTTTTAATTCTGGGGTAGAAAGAAAATGAGCTAAATTTCTAAAATATTGAATAGTCTTAATTATTAGTTGTAATTGTTCCATGCAGAAAGGTGTTTACTGAACTTATATAGACAAATACAACATATGCAAGTAAATGCTAAATGTCTATATATGAGTTAGAATATCTGACTGGTATAACCTATCATAGAAATGAATACATGTATAGAGGTGGAACATGTAAATGTGGTAATAATGTAATTCAGGTAACAATGTTGAACTCACTGCAGCCAGTTTGTCAAAGCGAGCGAAGAGCTCGTTGAGCAGTTTGACGAGTTCCTGTGCACTGCAGGACGAGGACAACTGGGTGAAGCCCACGATGTCTGCAAACAAGATACTACTCAACAAAAAAGACAAACAAAAGACATGGACAAGAGACACAGGCAAGAGACAGACAGAAGACATCAGTACAGGGAAGCTGCGACAGGGGCTGTTTCAGGATCAGATCACATTAACTTGTGTCTCATATCCAGATTGGAAATAGTTATTATTTAACCTGATTACATTTACACGTAGTATTAATAGACGTCTCCAGTGCCGCTCTGTGCAGCTGAAACGTCACATCCTCCCTTCGCCTGCATGGCTAAAAAGAGCAAGAAACAAGATGGTAGCCATCTGTGAAGCTGTTTCTATAAATATTTGCTGCAATCCCCCATATCAGAAACAGTAAGTGCATCTTCACATTATAAGAGACACTGTGCGGATTTACGAAAGAGGTACAGCAGCGTAACTTTACTGATTATTTATATATACAGGATCTAATGTTGATTCCTGTGTTCTTCTACATATCCAAATGTCAGCTGTTAAACACACAGTCCAGGTTCATACAGTTAAACAGTTTCTCAATGAGAGCTGTTTCTATTGATGATTTGTCAATATTGTGATAAAACTAGATTTCAGAACTGTTAAATGTATAATTCTATTTCCTTTTTGAGTTTCCTCTGTCCTGTCAAGTTTATAACTACAGCTTTTAGCTTTATTACTTATATTATATATATTACTATATTTGCTGCAGTTAAGATAAATTGCTAGATAAAACACATCACATAAATCAATACCACTGGAATGTTTGTGCTGCTCCACATGAATTAAAAGCAATACAGCCTAGAAAAAAAACAGACATGATAAATAAGAAATTATTGAAGAAAAAATGAGTTTACATGGTTTCATGCACATGTGATATGAGTAAATATAGTAATGTGCTTTTATATGTGCACATGAAGTGTGTGCATGTGAAAGTGTGTGCACGGTTTGATTGACAGGTCTGAATAGCCATGCACGCATGTTTATGAGGCGGTGGGGTGTGTAAACAAATGGTTGAGAAAACTCCTCCTTAAAAGGGTGTTTAAAGATATGAACTGTTTTAATCAAGAATTCCTCCTTCATTTTGATTCTGGATCGACACTGTGTGTTTTAACAGTGACCAGACCTGCCAACACCACTACGATGCTGACCAGAGGAACACCATCATTTGAACCAGTGAATGTGGCAGGTAATGCAGTGTGTATTGGACTTTGTGACCCGCCGGTGGAGCAGCCTCCTCTTAAAAAAAAGACACGGATTGAGTTTCAAATCAACGGAGCCGCCTAATGTAGAGATGGGTTTAGCTGGATGCAATGGGTACGATTATTCTGCAGAAAATCATGACGAGAGGATAACTCTGTCTGTAGGTATAAGCTAGAACTGATGGAAAGTGGAGCGCTAGTTTTTCTGTGAAAGACTGGCACCTGTTTGATACACGTGTGTGAGGATATTGATTTTCAGGGTTTTCATGAAGCCGTCTACGTATCACAGTGGGCTAGTGCGACAAGTCCTGAGTTATATAGATTGGATGCTGATCGTTTCTTTACACATCCCGACGACTTCATCTATTTAAGTGTTTGTGAAGACAAAGAAATAGTTATAGCAGAAAGAGGTTGCCAGAAATGTCTGTCACACTCTCATCCTCTTAATCTTGAAGAATACAATTTATGTTTTAATTTTTTTTTCTTCATTCAGTGGTGACTGGAAAAGTATTCAAGAAACATTGACATCTGTGTTAAAAAAGGCAGAGTCACCGCCGCCTTTGAGAATCTTGTCTTGTTTCTGTGTCTTCTTTTTCAGGCAGCTAATCTCTGGTGAACTGGCACTGAGGCAGCTGATCTTTGGTGAATTGGCACTGAGGCAAATGTCAGTCTCTGAGTCTCCCTTGCAGCAAGTAAATCTTATGAGCTGCTGGTGTCTGGTATACTTCTTGGTTTTGGCAGTAAGTCTGACTCCAACAGGTATTCATTGGAATTAAACTGCTTAAATTTCAATAAAAAAGTAAAAATGTGTGTTCTAAAACTTTTGAACTGTAGTGTATGGTTTGTAGTTAGATGAATCTACAGACTGTCGCGCTACACCCGGCTGCTTGTATTTGTCAGATTTTTTGATGGAAAACTTGAGGACATGCTCATATACACAGAGCTGGAGGGAAAATGTTAATGCAATGATATTTACACTAAACATAACAACTAATGAAACGACAAGGAACTGTCCTGGGAGGAATGCATTGCATCATTTGTACAGGTGATGCTTTACCCACTGTTTTATTCAGAGATTTGCAAAACACTGGACCCACATTTTAAAATTATTCTTGAATCTGTGATACAAAACACTAAATAAACACTATATAAAATCATAAAACTCAACATTATACTGTTTGCCACTCTGAAGAAACTGACTCAGAGCTTGAAGAGTGTCAGACTTCGTTGAATACCTGACTGACCCTGAATGACCCTGACTACTTAATAAGCATATTTCAGACTGTCTATGAAAGTGTGTTCCCTGGTTAATGATGAGGTGTGGAGCGGGGTAGGGAGCTGTCAGCTGGCATATTCCCTGGTAAATGATGAGGTGTGGAGCGGAGTAGGGATCTGTCAGCTGGTAAATTATGAGGTGTGGTACGGGGTAGGGACCTGTCAGCTGGTAAATGATGAGGTGTGGAGCGGGGTAGTGAGCTGTCAGCTGGTTAATGATGAGGTGTGGAGCAGGGTAGGGAGCTATTAGCTGGGTCTGTCTGTATGTGTGAATGAGGAGACATAAAACAGCGTGGCGTAGTTTTGGTCGACAGTAACCGGGTTGGAGTAATAAAATGTCGCTTTAAGACTGACTGCTTTTCATCCTTCTAATGACTAGTCAGACGCAATAGTAGTTTTACACATTTTGATTTTTCCAAAACTGAATGTTGTGTTTCTGACTCTGTGCTGCGATGACATATTCCCTCGAATAACACATATTCCTTTTTTTGCCTGTTCTTTTATTTTGTAAAAGATTTTTTACCAGGCCCTAACATCCTCCATACAACAGTGGTGAAGTGTGTGTCTTTGGAGCTCATTGATATCAAAGGTAAAATGCTTTTATTGCAAATGTTGAATGCAAGCGACAGAGAAGCTGTAGGTGGAGGCGACATGTGTGACCACTGCGGTTGAGCTGACCAATCACAGATGGCTATTTGCATTGAGGCAACACGTAGTCAGGATTCTTTGGAGGTGCACATCAGCCTACGGTGTATGGGTCAACAGAGTAGCTAGGTACTAGGTAGTAGTATAAACTAGCCTTTAGCCATTATATTGTGTAATGTGGTGCTGGAGGGAGGCAGTTAGTCACAGGTGTTATTAGCATAGCTTCAACATGAAGATAAAGATACAATGCAGAATATGGTTCAACAGGACTTCACTTGGTGCATTTATTTCTTACTTAATGACCATACAAGGCAGGTCTCACAGCTTAAGATATACAACATTAAATAAAGTGGTAGCAGTAGTAGTAGTTGAAGTCAATACTGAGAGAGAAACTACTACCAAGTGATAAAAGAAAAAGAGAGGTGCCAGTGTTTTCCCATGAGTCCTCCCCCAGCACCTCCTCACTAGGGGGAGGACTCCTGATCTGGATCCTTGGTGCCAGGCCATGTCTCTGTTCTATGCTTGCTGGTTATAAGTGTGTGTGTGTGTGTAGGTCTGTAGATGATATATTGTGGAGGGGGCGTGGTGTATCAGCTGCGGGAGAGAGGTGTGGGGAGGGCTCAGGGGAGCGGCGCCAGGTGAGAGTGATTGAGCAGTCGAGTACAGGTGCGCTAATGACTCTCACCATCTCTTTTAAAACAGTAGCAGGCTGGACCCGGAGGGGAGGAAAAAGGAAACGGACACAACAGAGAGCCGAGCAGACGGCAGCGTATCGGCCTGCGATCGGCTGCAGACGGCCTCTGCGCGTGTGTGTGTGAGTGTGTTTAAAAATAAAGCACGAAAAAGGACGTTGATCCTTAAACTGGACTTGTGTGGATCTGTTCGGGGCCGGGGAACCCACGGTGGCAGGGAGACTGCCACATATATATATATATATACACTCACCGGCCACTTTATTAGGTACACCATGCTAGTAACGGGTTGGACCCCTTTTGCCTTCTGAACTGCCTCAATTCTTCGTGGCATAGATTCAACAAGGTGCTGGAAGCATTCCTCAGAGAGTTTGGTCCATATTGACATGATGGCATCACACAGTTGGCGCAGATTTGTCGGCTGCACATCCATGATGCGAATCTCCCGTTCCACCACATCCCAAAGATGCTCTATTGGATTGAGATCTGGTGACTGTGGAGGCCATTTGAGTACAGTGAACTCATTGTCATGTTCAAGAAATCAGTCTGAGATGATTCCAGCTTTATGACATGGCGCATTATCAGAGATGCTCTTCTGCCTACCTTGGTTGTAACAGGTGTTATTTGAGTCACTGTTGCCTTTCTATCAGCTCGAACCAGTCTGGCCATTCTCCTCTGACCTCTGGCATCAACAAGGCATTTCCGCCCACAGAACTGCCGCTCACTGGATATTTTTTCTTTTTCGGACCATTCTCTGTAAACCTTAGAGATGGTTGTGCGTGAAAATCTCAGTAGATCAGCAGTTTCTGAAATACTCAGACCAGCCCTTCTGGCACCAACAACCACGCTACGTTCAAAGTCACTCAAATCACCTTTCTTCCCCATACTGATGCTCGGTTTGAACTGCAGGAGATTGTCTTGACCATGTCTACATGCCTAAATGCACTGAGTTGCCGCCATGTGATTGGCTGATTAGAAATTAAGTGTTAACGAGCAGTTGGACAGCTGTACCTAATAAAGTGGCCGGTGAGTGTATATATATCTATCTCAGTGGTGATTTGTGATCTTTCAAACAGGGGAAGCTCATATTTGCCGTACCTCATAAACATGTTATTTACAGACATCCCAAGTTCCAAAAAGTCACTTCAGGGAGATGTTTGTTGTCTATCGAGATGTTTACCGGAACTTCTGAGAGACTTGGCCCAATGTTACCATTGTTAGCCATCATGATGCTAGCTGGTCACTCAGACCTAGCCGGGTATGATTGCACTATCGAACAAAAGGTAATTAAAACTTGAACAACAACAATAATAAGAACAAGGAAACTTTAATATTCATAGAACAATGAAATACGTGAGTGTGATTTATTTACAGTGCAAGAGTGAATTATTTCACTCTGGAAAGGCCAACAAATAGTCTCTGTCATTTGACTTGACATAAAAATCTGCGATGGGACTGAAATCATGCAGCTGAGGTGACGTCATGCAGACGTCCCAAGTCTCCCGGAAGTTCTTGAGAGTGGCTCCGTGATGCCCGCGAGTTGGGTAAAATATCCCAGATTTTATACTATGCGAGTGTTTTTTTTTAATAAATATGCAATGCGAGTGAGAGCGTGCAGGCAAAACAGTAACTCGTGCATTATACGTGGATCGATTCGATTGCGCAGGCACGAGAGCAAGCGAGAGAGAGGGAGAGGGAGAGAAAAAGAGAAAGAGAGAGAGAGAGAAAGACGCGATTGATAAACATCTCCCAGAAATGACTTTGGAATCTGGGGTGTCTGCGTTATATATTTTTGAAACCTGTCAAGTCAAACTACATTCTGCTTTTCCTCCAATCACCATGCATCACCACTACATTCTGATTTTCCTCCAATCACTAAGCGGACGCTCAGCGTCCAGGCCCCGCCCACACTCCATTGACTCCAGAGACGCTCAGCGTCCGGGCGGGCTCAAATTTTCAGCATTTATCCAATGGGCGCTGAGTTTCGAGGCAATGAAAAAAAAGCTCCATTCACTCTCAGAGACGCTCAGCGTCTATGGGGAAATGCATTGACCAGAGACCAGGAAGCGGTATGGGAATGTACGGACATGTTATTTATTTATTTAGGATAAGTAGCTGATTCTGACAGAACTCGTCTTTAAGATGAACATGTTCTAACAGATTTATAGTCAATAAAATGTTAATACAGCTGCACAAATTTGGTCATTTATTTTTTGACAGGGCAGGGGAAGTTCAGCTTCCCTTGCATATATGCATATATATATATATATATATATATATATATATATATATATATATATATATATATATATATATATATATATATATATATATATATATATATATATATATATATATATATATATATATATATATATATAGTGCTATATAAAAATATTGATTGATTGATTGAAGTAGTTACTAGTGTATTACTGACTCATAAGAATAAAATGTAATAAATAAATAAGAAGTTATTATTAGTAGAAAAATTATTTCCACTCTGCCAACATTATGCTGCAGTTCATCTTTAAACGTTGAGATTGTTTGCAGATTTATAGTCTTGATAGACTGTAAATCAATAAGTGGCTTTCTGGTAGAAGAATTAAAGTTAATTAGAAAGATAATAATAATAATAATCAGAGATGTCATAGACGCATAGAATTCCAGTATTAAGTGCAGTTATTCTTCTAGGTTTTTAAATCACAGATTTAAAACAGAATATAGATAAAATGTCTCGGGAAGACTGTTTGTGAGTCTCAATTCATAATGTTAATATTACAACAGTCACACCAACATTTTTGTGGTCAAAATGACTGATTTTGTGAAGGTATTTTCTCATAATTTGCAAGGAACATTGTGCCTTTATTTATTTACTTGTATATCACATTAAAGTAGGCTTAAAAAAAACTAAACACTAATGCTGGGTCCCAAATCACATACTTCTACACTTACACTTAACATTCTAAGCACATAAATGGATTCACACTATGCAGTGTGTGATGATGTAGTGAACTATGCACTGACTTGCTGCATCTTGAGTGTGGATTATAGTGATATAGCAGCAGATAAGTAAAGTTATGCAGTGGTAGAAGCAGCAATAATGGAGCAAGATGACGAAAGGAAAGATTCTACAGACATGATACAGTTGAAGAACAATCCCCTCGACTTCAGGTGTAAAACTGACAGAAACTGATCAGCTCGGTCACTCTCAGAAGTAAAAGAAGATAAGTTGGATTTATTCACCATCACTACTGCAGAGAAAATTATTGTGTTTTAATCCACTGAAACCAAAAGAGGTTGTAGAAAAGATATCTGGGTTTTGTGAAAGATGGGTGCTATTTTAGATTTATTTTGAAAGAAATATGAAGCATATTCGGAAACTATATATATGGATTATATATATGGATGTATATTATGGATTATGTGGGAATTAATGCGATTTCACAAAGTTGCAAAAAACTGGAGGGACTGTCAACAAAACCAACTGCAGGTGGAGGTGGTTGTCTCTAGTGACCAGTGATGTCTAAAAGAGACTCAGCTACAAGTGGCTGCGATCATGGTTTGCTACAGGGTCTATGCATTCTTATGCCAAGTGTAAATTACAGAGCTTTATGTGGCAGCTCTGTACTTTTTAAACAACAAATCAATCAACATTAATTCTACATGTGAATGATAGGAATGGGGGAACTGTAGCAGCAGATGTTACCTGACATTTTCATGCCTGTACATGTACATGGTGTTGAACTGCTGCATTTCCTTCTGACTGGGCTCCTTCTTCATGTCCTGCAGCATCTCGTCTGCTATGTGCTTCGGCAGGATGGACAGCAGGAGACGTTCCTGTGGACGGAGACAGGCAGACACTTTTAGTCCTCTGGTGCAGCTACAGGAAGCACTGAAAGTTCAACATTCTGGGAAAAGTGTTTATTTTCTCTCCAAAAGTCAAATGAGAATATGAGTCTCATGTCGTCTGTTCAGCTGGAGTCAGGATGATGTTGCTCAAAACACAAGCCTCCATTACACACACACACACACACACACACACACACACACACACACACACACACACACACACACACACACACACACACAATGTCAATACATATTTAAAGCAAGCCTTCACCCAGTGTACATGGGGGGGGGCAGCTTTCAATATTCTTATCAAATATGACAGAAAGGCAGAGCAGCAACAAATGGCTGAGCTGACTGGCTCTGTGATTACAGCTGACATCGTCTCAGGAGGCCGGTTGCTACGGTAACTGTCAGTGATCAGATGCTCTGCTCCTTGAATGGTCGGTCTCCCATTAGTATTCTGGGAGTTTCTTCCACTTGTGGTTTTATCAGCCTCTTGTTGTCTTTTTTCCTCTCCATCACCTGTCATAACACTTTCCCTCTCTTTCTTCTTTTTCTCCTCCACAATACACACACACACACACACACACACACACACACACGCACACACGCACACACACACGCACGCCAGTTTAAAATGTGCGTGTTTACTTTAGAACATTGAATACTGCTGAATACTGAACACCATAGATGTGAGCTGTAAATGAAAATATACACCAACAACATGAAATAAAATAACTACGACTAAATAGGCTACTTTTAATTGTAAATATGTATCATTCTCTCATCACAAGTTCACAAGTATTACATGTTGCATTAGCTGAAATCCTATTCTCTCAGTTATGTCTCGGTCACTGAACACCAAAGTCTAACCTAGAAGCAACAAGCTAGCAAAGTTAGCAAGAAACAGACGTCTTTGGATAATTTCTTTAAAAGGGGAAAAAGTCCAGTGAAAAGACAGAAGAGCCTACCACTTCCAAGAAAAAGAATTTAACAGACAATACAATGAGTCCTACTTAAAATGTGAATTTATCGCAGTAGGTGATTCCCACGCACCAAGCCTGCTCGGCTACCGGCTCTCTAGTAAGACGATGAAGCCTTCAAAACCCTACTGCAGTTTTTGACGTCCTATCTGTGTGAAGCGGGGTTTTCTACAGTGACTGCAACCAAAACCAAACAACAAAGTAGACTGGATATAACAACACACTCTGGGCGTTGGTGTCTCCCATCACTCCCAGACGGGACTGTCTTGTTGCAGAGAAACGAGCTCAGGGCTCCCATTAATTTGTCATTATGGTGAATTAAACTTTTCATGCACTTTATATTTATTTTTGTGGTTTAGCTGTATCTTATTTTGAATGTTTAAACATTACCATAGCAACCAGAGTCAGAGCGTGTTAGGACAGTGGTCGAGAGGAGGAGAGTCAGCACCCCCCGACCGGTCCACAGACACAAAAAGGTTGGGGACTGCTGATCTAAACGATAGAGAGACGCAATCTCAATGAAATGACTTTGGAACCTGGGGTGGTGTCTGTCTTATATAGTTTTGAAATCTGTCAGTCAAACTACATTCTGCTTTTCCTCCAATCACCATGCATCACCACTATATTCTGATTTTCCTCCAATTACCATGCAGACGCTCAGCGTCCAGCAGGCCCGCCGCTCCGTACACGCAGACTACGCAGCCAGCGTAGGGCCCCAACTAGTGGAGGGGGGCCTCCAAAATTAAGATTGGGAAAAAAAAGGTAATAATTATTACACTAATAAATAGCTAAAATATGAATTAGTTATACGGGAGTTTTGTATATCATCACTGTAATCGGTCAAATTAAATGTTATTTATTGCGTAATAAAAAGACCCCCGCAAGTCCTTTGTAAATGGTACAGCGAGTGATGGGAATTCCGTCTCTATTTGGAGAATCGGATCTTTTGACTCAGCTCGCTAATACGAAGTCGGCTCGTTCGGCTCCTCCGTTGCTCCCAATGAGGAGCCGGCTCCTATCTGTCACTTCAAAGAGTCGAGTCGGATCGTTCAACTTCAAAGACTCGGATCGTTCACGACGGCACAAAGCTTCGGAGCCACTTTTCTTACTACGCTCTGAAACGGCTTTAATGAGCAGTTTTCTTCAGTTAAAAACTTCGACAACTGAAATGAGAGAATGTCATCCAAGAGACACCATGAATCTGGAGCTGAAAAGCTAAACAGGAAAAAAGAGGAAGACGACAAACTCGCATCCCTTTCAGGTAAGTCCGTGTTATACCGTATTTGTTTGTTTTGCTAACACAGCGTTACGTGATAAACAAGCTAGGCTAGGTTAGCCCAACTGTAAACAGGATTGGACAGAGAATAAAACTCAGCTCTAGCATCTTTTCTCTGCTACAGGGGGGTCGTTGGGGATAACTCCCAGTCTGTCCTGGTAGTGAGGAGGAGGAGGGGAGGGGCGGTGGTTGGGGGATGATTTTACATCTGGCCACGGTGTTGTAGAAGGTGTGTTAAAGTCGTGTGTAGTGCAAAAAAATGTTTGGCCACCTTTATCATTCACAAAATGCCACTATTGTTTTGATTAATGTGTAGGATTAGAATATGTTAATTTTTAAGGTAGTTGATTTTGTCCTACCATATTAATGTCATATAAGGGTTCTATCTCCTATCATTGTGAAATACAAAGGCCACTAGATAGCATAATATAATGAAGTGATATTTTTGGTTTGGGTATTTTTATTCAACTTTTACTAATGAGATATTTTTTTCATTTAAATCATATTCATAGGGTCAATACTCAAATACATACACCGACCACCACATCAGCAAGAAGATGAACCAGATGATGAACCATCAACAAGCAGTGCAATAAGCAGCCAACAACCATCCAACAACCATCCAACGTGTCTGAAGGTTCAAGTAAACAGCCACAAACAACAACAGTCACCTCAGAAGAGACATTCACAACTGAAAGCCTTCCCTTGGATGCAGTTGTTTTATTTATTTGTTATTGTGTTGTTGCTCTCTCTGATTTATTATATTATATATTATTGTATAATAAAAGTTAATTGTTTGATATCTACATGTCTATATAAAACTTATTTTCAACTGTAAATTTCGTGAGCTTCTAGGAGTTTGGTGGACGGGCGGGCGGGCGGGGGTTGCCTCCCTACAAGCTGAGCTTAGGGCCTCCAAAACCTTAGCAGCGGCCCTGGCGTCCAGGACCCGCCCACACTCCATTGACTCCCAGAGACGCTCATTGTCTGGGCGGGCTCAAATTTTCAGCATTTATCCAATGGGTGCCGAGTTTCGAGGCGATGAAAAAAAAGCCCCATTCACCCTCAGTGACGCTCAGCGTCTATGGGGAAATGCATTGACCAGAGACCAGGAAGCGGTATGGGAATGTACGGACATGTTATTTATTTATTTATGATAAGTAGCTGATTCTGAAGAATCAGATTTATAGTCAATAAAATGTTAACACAGCTGCACACATTTGGCCATTTATTTTTTGACAGGGCAGGGGAAGTTCAGCTTCCCTTGCAGTCTTAAAGAAATCGCCACTGATTTAAAGATAGTGGATCTCACTTAGATCAATAATTTCCCCCATTTATACTGTTAGGCAAGACAAGGTAATTTGTATTGCACATTTCAACAACAAGGTAATTCACTCTGCTGCCATTACTGAACTACAGCACCCATAGGACCTGCTGCACCCCAGACCAGGCCCCTCCACCACATGCCAACCTCAGCCACATAGACAAAGCCCCAACCTGTGACCTGAGTATTCACCTGATGGACATCCATCTCTACACAGTCACGGCCCAGGCCTAAAATCACTGGAATGAATACTGCCAGAGCTTGGTCCACATTGCTGGACAAGCCGGACTTGTTTCCAGTGGGGGTTGGACTCTGACACGGCTGCCCTTTGTCACAGATCGTGCGTCGAGACAATTGCGGTTCAGTGACTTTCAGCACCTTCAAATCTGAGACCATGGTTCTCAGCCGGAAAAGGGTGGAGTGCCTATTCCAGGTTGGCGATGAGATCCTGCTTCAAGTGGAGGAGTTCAAGTATCTCTGGGTTTTTGTTCAGGAGTGAGGGGAAGATGGAGTAGGAGATTGACAGGTGGATCGGTCTGCATTGGTCTGTTGTGATGAAGAAGATTTACCAGAAAATCTAAGTTCCTACTCTCACTTATGACCACAAGCTTTGGGTAGTGACTGAAAAAAAAATGAGATTTAGTCACCAAAGTAGCCAAAATAACCGTTGCAGGGGGGCTGGACTCTCCCTTAGAGATAGGGTGAGAATCTCGGTCAACCGTGAAATGGTCAGAGTAAAACAAACATCTTCTAACTGTCACAGCACTTTCAGGTAACTCCACATGTGATCCTGGAGTTGTTCATTGGCTGAGCGATCCTGTTCTATTCTATTCTTCAGTCCATTGTCTTCTGTTTTCTGCCACATACTTGAGTTTTGCTCTCCTTTAACAGCCTTTAATTTTTTGCACCTTTATAAGTTTTCCCTTTCCAATCAACTTTTAAATTCAAAGTACACTGTTCTTCTGAACAATGTCTTGAACAACCCATTTTCCTTAGGGTTTCAAAGAGAAATGTTCAACAAGTTTCATCCTTAACCCATTTAAACCTTTAAGAGCTGGAGCCCTTTATGCATTTCAGGAAAGCGGATACGTCATTTCATAGTTTTTATCACTTTTCTGACTATTTCCATAAAATAAATCATTACTCATTAGAATACATGTGAGGGAGTGTCTTTCACAGTCAAAGGCCCTTCTCTGCCTCTGACAGGCTCATGTGTCATTCCCACCCTAATCACCCTATCACTAGAACTGTGATATTGGGGTGCATGCCTGTGACATTAAAAAAAGGAAATACTATGACAATAATAAAATGAAGACGTGATGTTAAGTACAAATATTATACAAATGATGGTCAAATCGGTATAATCTATCTTGACCATTTTTCCCACCTTCTTAGAAACAAATCCTGCTGTGATCTTAAAGAAAAAAGTTATTCTTTCCATTTTGAATATGTCGTAGATTATGTCAAACCATTGGTCCACTGTGGGCTTTTCTGTTTTCAGCCATCTCCGGGTTATAGCCTTTCTAGAGGCAGTGCTCAAGATCTGGTACAGATATTTGTCATTCTTGGAGACATTATCAG